>SNQJ01S0155175.1:16376-38860 GCA_010110895.2 Picea sitchensis
ATATTATATATATATAAAGAAAGCAAAGGAAACCGATTACTATGTTTCCATTACAAAACATTGGTAATTTTTATTAGAAAGGAATTACGAGCTTTGTACTACCATATATGTTGGACAGAAGAAGTCAACCAACTCTTGAGTTTGTGACATAAATAACTCTTCCATTTTTCACACCCTTACATTTGTTTCCTCAATCATTATGGAGAAAATGCTACTTTGTAGATGATTAAATTTATGATTTATTTGTTTAAGATAATTGCTCTGCTATCAACTTTTTCCTAACAGAACCTTCTCGCAAAAAATGCTAGTATCGAGTTTAATCTTATCTGCTATTTTATTCCTTGGAATACCTATCACTATCTTAGTGTTAGTAATGAACTTACCTTTCCTTATTCGAAATCTCCTTTAAAATAAATATGTGATGACAATAAATTTAATCTCACTTATGTGTTTTACTTGTCTTTCAAGAAGAAAATGAAATATTCTAATGTGCCTTCCAACGAATTTGGTTGAGATGAACAATCATCGTATCCAAAGTGGATCCTAACTCATAGATTGTAGTTAGTCTATAATTCTTGCCTTTCTTCCGTGTCTTTTGTTTTTCTAGATACTAGTAGTATGATTCTATTGTTAGTTTTATTATGTATTGAATTGTTGTTTCGTTGCTTCCAGACAGATCCAAAAACAAGCAAAAAATCATAATTTAACATATTAAAATAATCATAAATATTTTAATCAATTTTTACTTATATTTGGGTGAACACAATATAAGTTATGGGTGGTTGTGTCTTTAGAGAAGTATTACCTTAAATATTTTTGGGTCAACTACCTAACTCTAGCATGGTTCTAATGTAGCCTTAAATATAATAAGCACCAAGAGGCGTAAAAAGAACCGAGATCCAAACTTATCATTTAAATGCATTACAAACATTGATTCAATTGATTGTTTTTATTATTTCATTGACCCTGAGATTGTTGGTGAACAAAATATCGTGTAACTGAACATATTACTTACCAGCTACATAAATTATGAGTGAAATGTGGATATAGAACTATAATAAATTAAAAATATTAAATTTCCACCCGTAGCTCTTAACCAAAGTAATCTACAGTTATACTTAATTTATTTATAGTTAGATCTCGCCACGATGTTGAATTTATTGTGGAAAGACAAATGACTAAATCTTCTATAAATGACATGTATAGTCTTCATTGTAGATGACTTAACATGGGACGATACTTAAGATAGTCTTTTTGAAGAATGTTTGTTACCTGTCATACAATATTAGAGTCGAATAACATTCGGATAGATACATTGATTGAATCGTCCTTGTGCTTGAAGGTTAATGATAGGAACTTGTCAGATCTTCCCTTGCCTTAATCGAATATCACTCTTTCTTGAAAAAGTAGTGAGGTATCCATGGTTCATATAGTAGTATTTTTACTAACTGATACTCGATCCTTAAAGTTGTCTTATATTGAAAAATATCCGATATTATGCCACACTAATCACACACCATTAATTTTTAGACTTGGCATACTTCCACTGGAACCGTGGCCTAACACTTGAACAAGGATAGGATTAATTCAATTGGAAAAGGGGTGACTCTTTATACAAAGGGAGATCTGATTTGTTCAGCATGAGTCTTATTTTAAATTTATCATGATCCTTGAGGCACTTGCCTCAGCCAATCCCAAGCCTTTTAGAAGGGACCCAGTGGGAGAGTGAGATGGTAAGGATTACACCTTTGAAGTTTTTTGTGGCCTTTTGATTACTGAGCAACACAAACTACTTGAAGAAGGAAAAATTGGTGGTAAACACCAAGACCACTTTCTCAAGGGAAATGGAAAGATGGATCCTAGGGATAGAGTACAGTTTGATGCCTCTACAAAAAAAACTGCATACCACAACCACAAACCTCAAAGACAGAAAGATTCCCCCCAACAAAATTGAAACAAGAAGGCATGTTAGTACTATGGAAATATTGGACATGTGGACAAACTTTTATATAAGAAAATAGACGATTTAGATGAGAAGGTTAAATGCCTTGAAGGAGACATGTTTGTTGTACATCGACGTGATGATAATTTCACCTTCCAATTCATAACTTATCAGCCCTTGTTGTCTCATTTTGCATAGAAAAAATGGGTAGTCAACTCTAGGTGCACTCATCACATGGCTAAGGATTCCTCCTTATTCACATGGTTGGATGAAGCTAAGGAGAGGAAAGTCTATGTTGCTAATGATTTTTCTTTGGATGCTGCTAGTTAGGGTGATTTTTCCTATCTACATGGGGATATTTTCGATGTTTATCATGTTCCAAACCTCAATGCTAATCTGTTGTTTTTTTCTCAGTTAACACAAACATGTAAGATTGTAGAATTTTGGCCAAATCAACTCTATGTTTGTGATTTGAAGAAAGGGAATCTGATTGTCATCAGTGGGATTCTCGACCTGATTGACAACTTGTAGTAATTTTGTGACACAACTTGACCTGACACTAAACTGACTGCACTTGTTTCTCACACTCATGAGAAAAGTTGAATTTGGTATAAGTGAATTGTACATCTAAATTTTTTAAGTCTACGAGAATTGGAAACTCATAACATGGTTGTTGGTTTGCCAAAGGTGTTTTCCCTTGAAGGAGTCTATAAGGGTTGTGCTATTGGAAAGCATCATTAGGCACCATTCAAGTCCGGCAAAGTGTGGTGAGAAAAAAACCTATTGGAGCTTATTCAAAGTGACATCTACTGCATAAATATACCTTCACTGGAAGGTGCAAGGTACACTTTGAATTTCATTGATGATTTCTCTTGCTTTACATGGGTTTAATTTTTGAAGAATAAGAACCTTGTCTTTGCAAATTTCAAAAAGATTAGAGCCTTTGTTGAAAATCAATGTGGTTGACCCATCAAATTCTTAAGATCAAACAATGGGAGTGAGTATGTAAATCAACCTTTTGAAGAATACCTGCTTTAATCTGGTATTGATCAACACTGGTTGGTTCCTCACACACCTTAGAAGAATGGTGTCATAGAACACAAGAATCAGACATTATTTTAAATGGATAGATTTATTTTTCAGGCTAAAGATATGCCTCTTCAATTCTGGGATGAATTGGTGCATTGTGAAAATTATCTACTCAATCACGAATTGACTTGAGTTTTTCCTTCCATGACTTCATTCGAATGATGGTATGGGAAGAAGCCTTCTATTAGCCACCTTTGTGTGTTTGGATGTGTTTCTTGGGATCACATTCCTGATGATTGTAGAATAAAGTTGGATGCAAAGAGTCATTCTTTCATCATGATGGGATACACTAAAGAGTCGAAATCCTATAGACTATTTGATTTTGTCAAACACAAAATCATTATCAAACAAAATGTACAATATGAGGAGAATTATTCTCGCATTAAAATTTTGAATGCCTCTTCTGTATTATTGAAGGATGATCATTTTGATGTTGTCTATGACATTGGTTCTCCTATTCCATTATTTGGTTCTTCGACTGGACAATTGAAAATTCTCCATGTTTCGACTAGACCGTCAACCTCCGAGTGAACTAGTATGTTGTCCTCTATTTTGACTGGTCCACCTAATAAATACCCTACGACTTATGATTGACCTGCTAAAGTGAACCATATTTCACCTATTTCTTGTCTACCCAGATGGGCTGCCAAGAAAATTGAAGCT
Source organism: Picea sitchensis (assembly GCA_010110895.2). Classification (NCBI taxonomy): domain Eukaryota; kingdom Viridiplantae; phylum Streptophyta; class Pinopsida; order Pinales; family Pinaceae; genus Picea; species Picea sitchensis. The sequence continues at coordinate 20,071 of SNQJ01S0155175.1, forward strand.
TCTAGAGCTGATGTTGGAGATGCCTCCTATGGATGACAAACTCGAAGTCAAAAGAAACATATTAGTGTTTCCTTGATGACTTGTGTACTAGAAACTTATGATCCTATTGTGTACTCATATGTTGAAGGATGACCTGAATGGTAGTAGACCATGCAGACAGAAATTGATTCTTTGTCGAAGAATCACACTTGGTACTTAGTTCCCCGACCACAAGGAAAAAAACATGTGAAGTGTCGATGGGTCTATGAGACCAAATTTACTTCCCAAGGTGTTGTTGAGTGACGCAAAGCATGCCTAGTTGTGAAGGGATTTTCTCAACAAGAAGGAATTGACTATAGTGAAACATTTTCCCATCCCAAAGATGAACTTTGTTCAATTAATTCTTTCCCTTGCTACTTCTTTTGGATGGAAAATCCATCAGATAGATGTGAAGAGTTCTCTTCTTCATGGAGACTTATAAAAATAAATTTTCATCGAACAACCACCTGGTTTTGTGACTGATTCAAACTTGGTTTGTTGACTCACGAAGTTGCTTTATGGTTTGAAGAAGGCTCCCCAAGCTTGGTATGTTTATATTAATAGTTTCTTTCTTTGACTTGGTTTCAAACAGTGTGAATCTGATAAAAACTTGTATGTGCTTCATACCAATGGAGATACCTTGATTTTTGTTGTATATGTAGATGAATTACTCATTACTGGAAGTACTAATGATCTCATCCTTGGATTGAAGAAACAACTTACTAACCCATTTTACATGACATTTCTCAATACTCTGCATTATTTTTTGGGTCTTCAAGTATTACCACTATGTGATGCCTTTTTCATTTCTCAATCTAAATATGTGATGGATCTATTGACACATTTTAAGATGGTTGATTTCAAGCCTTATGCTCTTTCTTTTCATTCTGGAATAAATATTATCAAAACCTATCAAACTCCCATAGTCGATGATACTCTTTATAACCAATTGGTCAAGATTCTTATTTATCTTACTCATAGTTGACTTGACATTTCCTTTGTTGTTAGTGTGGTTTCTCGATTTATGCAGGACCCCAAAAGAAATCCACTAAAAAATAGTCAAATGAATTATTCGTTATCTCAAGGGTACCACTCATTTTGGTATCAAGTATTGTCAAAGTTCAAATTCGTTGGTCAACTTCACCGACTTTGACTGGGCTGGCCACAATTATGATCGAAATTCCACTTTTGGTTATGTGTTTCTCTATAGCACTGGACCATTGGTGTGGTCATGCAAGAAACAAAAGGTGGACTGTCTTATCGACCAAGGAAGATGAATATCATGGTGCCATTCAATCGAGTACTAAAGTAGTATGGATTCACAAAATTTTGGGAGACCTTGGCCTTCCTATCCATACCTTGACTTCAATCTACTATGATAGCTAGAGTACTATACAAGTTGCTAACAATCCTTTTACCCACAGTAAGATGAAGCATGTTGAGCTCCATGATCACTATTTGAGATATTTGGTTGATGAGAATATTGTCTCTCTTGAATATTGTAGAACAAAATATCAAGTTGCTAATATCTTCACCAAACCTTTAATTAAAGCTAGATTTATCAAGCTTTGCATGATGCTTGGGATTTAGGAAGCTACAATTATTGGGGGGTTTCATAATGATGTAATTTTACCTCCTGAATCTCCTTGGCTATGTGTTAATGGGGGGGTGTTGGAACATCAAGCATTGATGTTTCATCAAACATATATTGGTTTCATTCGGTCAAGAGAATGACCCAAATATGGACACAATCGGTCAGATGATCACTGAGAACACTACACCATTCGGTCGAGTAGTCGACGTGTATGTCAATCAGACAATTTACCACTAGATGAAGATATTTGAGTGGTGGATTGACCACCCTAATAATCAACTATGAGTCGAATTCATAGGCATTCAGGTTGAGCATCCTTGTCGAGCCGACTTGACAACATGGATTTGGTGGAGTCAACTCTAAACCCTTTAAGAGTAAGTGTGATAATGATATGGTTTAGGGCTTACTTCATGGCTAATGGTGTCATTTAATCCATTTCTATGATCTCCTTTGTGGAGTGTGCACTTTCTCTTGAGTTACCTTGACGCAGTCATGCTTGCAAGCACGTCTGCTCATAGGATCTTTCCTTCTTCCACGGCTCGAAGAACTCCAATGCTCTTCTATTTCCCTATCAGGAAATCTGCACCCATAGCAATCCTCATGGGATCCCCCCTCTTTACAATCGGGAGATCGGACTTCGCTACTTTGCAGATCCTGTGGTCAATCATTGGTTTCACGAATCCCCAAAACCGGATACAAGTCAGTGCTGACCTTTCTCTTCCCTTTTGGAACTTTTCCTATCGTGATTTTGGCACTCACGATGTCAAAGAACTCACTTTACCGACTCCCGAATCCCGATATGCCGAAGCTCCAACACACGCATGAGTTTGACTTTTCAACGCCTTTACTCCATCGACATTTTGGAGTTTGCAATATTGCGAATCCTAATACAATTGTTTCGAGACTTCTCGCCACGAAAACCCGAAATGGTGTGCCACCTGTTCACTCGTCAACGCCTGTGGCCCCACACTATTCTCTTAGCCTGTCGGGATATCGTATTTCACAATTTCGCGATTCATGTTGCTATGTTCATGGGATCTCCACCCACGAAACTTCGATATGGGATTCCACGTGTAGATCCTACGACCCTTATGGCTCAAATCAACGGTCCTGCCCCTCCTGAGCTTTGAACCTATAAAGAATACTTCAGCTGTAACTACCCTACTCCTCGACTAGATCTGACGGCTCGCGGGACTTCGCGAATCCTCCTCGGAGAATATCGTCTGTCCATTCCTCCTTGGCAATTTCTACAAATGACCAAGTGTTCCTCCGCGGAACTCGTCCACCTGCGTGCAAACTTGTAATGCTTCTTACGAAATTCAAATCACAACTTCCCTGTGCTTCCATTCAATGGATTATAAGGCCTTACCCTTCCTGAGCTTTTCCACAACCTTCAAGTCCTTCAGAAAAAAACTCCTGCACACACTCCTTGCGACAACCCTTCAACCATGTCTAAGTGTTGAAGTCCCTTGACTCTGCGCTCACCTGTAGCAGTAGTATTTAATTTCTTCACTCAGGTTCGCAACCCTGAGACTTCACTCGGCCTGTGCACTCCTTGCATGCCTCCTGTGTCTGTATGCACTTCTATGGAAATGAGAACAAAAGCTACCTATTTGAACCCATTTTCAATGCACTCCTTGCGGACACTTCGACTGCACTCTTTGTAGGAACTCTGGCTCAGATAGAGAAACAATTGAAACTCATTCTTTCTTCCTTTCAGACTTCAAATTCAAACATGAAATCATATACACGGCATATAAAGCAAATGTATAACAAGAAGCAAACATTCATGAGCATATCATTCAGCATCAATACACAGAGAACAACACAAAACCAAGAATTTGAATCAACTCCTTCTATTAATCCAAATATATGTACATGGGTGTTCTTACATAGCTCTCTGCTTTTCTTCTATGCTCAATGCTCAATCTTCCATCTAATGATACAATACACAAATGAGGGTGTCTATATTCCATTTCCCTCTTGCGCTCTAGAAACTGTCTAATCTAGAATTGAATTCTATCTACCTGCATTAACTACTTTAAATGCCTTCTACCTACTAAGGACGAGAGCAATAAGCTCAAGGTTTGTTTACATTATACAAGTGTGCCTCTTCTTAATGGCTTCATTTAAGATTGCGCAACAATTTCAATGTGATTTCAAAATTTGTGTTGGCGCTTGTCTAGCTGTCGAATTGCTTCCGCGTTGGCTCGCTTGACGTTGGCGATGCTCCTGCATCATACTCCCTCGCTTGAAAAAATTCATGGGCTCCTATCTATGAGCTCATGCACGGTTTGTCCATGTCTTTGTATCTCTGCTTCACTTTCCCAACTGGCGTCTTCAACTGGATGGTTCTTCCACTTGACCAGATACTCAAAGTATTGCTTTCACCTAGTCCTCTTGCTCACTCTCTTGTCCAGTATGCACTTCATTTGCGGTTTATCTGCAACTAGCATCTGATTTTTCCACTGGATCACTGGTTTTTCATCACTTTTTCCTGCTTCCTCAGCTTTGTATGGGTACAAATATGAGACATTGAATATCGGAGAAATTGTGATCCCATCGGGTAATTCAATCTCATAAGAATTTGCCCCAAATTTCTTCAAGACCCTACATGGCCTGATCTTCTTCATCTTGAGCTTATTATATGTTCCTCTCGGGAACCTTTCTTTCCTCAAATGTGCCAGAATCAAGTCACCAACCTCAAACTGAAGTTGTCTTCTATGTTGATCTGCTCTACGCTTGTATTCCTGACTTGAATTCTACAGTCGCTCCTTTACCTGATTGTGAAGTTCCTTCATCGTCTCTGCGAATTCTTCTGCACTAGCACTCCTAGTCACAATATTCTCTGAATCTCTCAGCTCAGAAATTCCTCTCAGCTGCATGCCATATACAATCTGAAATGGACTCTGCCCTGTGCTTCTGTTAACCGAATCATTAAAAGCAAACTTTGCCTGTGGTAATATGTTGTCCCACTGGATGTGGTGTTCTGTCACCAAGTTTCTCAGCAAGTCTCCCAGACTTCTGTTGACCACTTCTGTCTATCCATCCATCTAAGAATGATACCCTGAACTAAACAACAAGTTAGTCCCTATCTTCTTCCATAAGGTCCTCCAAAAATTCCCTATGAACTTTGTATCTGGATCTGAAACTATACTCCTTGGAAAACCATGAAGTCGAATGACCTCTTTGAAAAACAGGTTTGCAATATGAGTTGCATCACTGGTTTTCTGACATGGAATGAAGTGTGCCATTTTGGAAAATCTATCCACTACCACAAAGATTGAATCAACACCTCTTTGTGTTCTTGGCAACCCCAACACAAAATCCATGCTAATCATATCCCATGGCCTTTCTGGTATGGGAAATGGTTGATAAAACCCCACATTCTGTCTCCTTCCCTTCAAATGCTGGCAAATTCTACATCTGTCCACGAATCTCTTGACATCTTCTCGCATTCCCAGCCAAAAATATGACTCATTTAGCTTCGCGAATGTCTTGTCATGACCAAAGTGTCCTGCCAATTCTCCACTGTGTTTCTCCTTCAACAGATTCTCCCTCATGGAGCATTTCGGAATACACAGTTGATTACCCTTAAAGATCAATCCTTCCTAGATCATATAGTCTATCCAAGGACTTCTATCCCTAAGAACTGGATTCTCAACTGCTTCATACACTTCCTTGAAATCCTGATCACTTGCGTACATGTTCCTGAGATCATCAAAACCCAGTGTTTTGACTCTGAACTCCTGCAATAGCAAACAATTCCTACTCAAAGCATCAACAACTTTGTTAGTAGTACCAGAAATATGTTTAATCACAAACGTGAAATTCTGCATATACTCAACCCATTTTACATGTTTCTGATTCAACTTTTCGTGTTGAGTCACAAACTGCAGTGCATGATTGTATCTGTACAATACAAACTCTTTCGAGATCAAGTAATGCCTCCATTTCTTCAATTCCTGGATAATAGCATAAAACTCCTTATCATAAGTGGAGTACTTCAATTTCGCTTCATTCAGCTTCTCGTTGAAGTATGCTATCGGTCTGTCTTCCTGACTCAAGACTTCCCTGATTGCAAATCCGCTTGCATCGCATTTCACCTGAAATGTTTTTTGGAAATACGGCAACACCAAAACTGGTTGTTCCATGATTTTCCTCTTCAATAGATCGAAACTCTTCTCAGCCTCTTCAGTCTAGTGAAAATACTTGTGTCTTTTCTTCACAGTATCCATCATCGTTGTTCTCATTCCATTGAAATTCCTGATGAACTTTCGGTAGAAACTAGCCAATCCATGAAAACTTCTCACATCAAATATATTCTTCGGTGATGGCCAATTCTTGATTACCTCCACCTTATCTGGATCCATCCTCAACTCATTTTCCGAAATAACAAATCCCAAGTAAATGAGCTCTATCTTCATGAATGAGGATTTATTCATGTTTATCAACAGCTTCTCCTATTGTAACTTATGCATCATTGTATCCAAATGCTTCAGATGCTCTGCCACTGTTTTACTGTAAACTAGTATGTCATCCAAATACACAATGACAAATTTCCCGATGAACTCCCTCAGGACTTCGTTCATCAACCTCATGAAGGTACTCGACGCATTTGTTAAGCCAAATGGAATAACAAGCCATTCATACAACCCTTTGTTTGTTTTGAATGTTTTCTTCCATTCATCACCTTCTCTCATGTGAATCTGTTGATATCCGCTTTTCAAATCAATCTTTGAAAAATATGTTGCTCCACTCAATAAATCCATCATATCATCCATCCTCGGCAATGGAAATCTGTACTTGATAGTTATCTTGTTAATCGCCCTCGAGTCAATACACATCCTCTAGCCTCCGCCTTTCTTCGGACTAAGTACTGTTGGAACAACACATGGACTCAAGCTTTCCCTGACCAATCCTTTGTCCAACAACTCCTGGACTTGCCTCTTAACCTCTTCATTCTCTTGCGGCATCAATTAGTACGTGTCTTTGTTTGTAAAACTGGCTCCTGGTATGAGATCAATATGATGACTCACACTTCTAATCGGTGGCAATGAACTAGGTAATTCATCCACTACAATATCAACGAACTCTTCCAGCAGTTCTTGAATCTCTTCTGGAAAATCATCCACTCTTGTGCTAGTCAGAACAATCTTTGACTTTCTGACCAAAAAGAACTGTGGATCCTCCTTCTTCTTAACCTCTGTAAGAAGTTCCTTCCCACTCATGAGAAGTACTGTGTTGCTTACTTCAGGTTTCACCTCCTTATCCTTGATTGGAAACAACATGTGTGTCCTCCCATTCTTCTCTAGGGTGTATGTGTTCATTCTCCCATCATGAATCACATTTCTATCATATTTCCATGGTCTTCCCAGCAATAGATGACAAACATCCATAGGAATAACATCACATAATATCTTATCATTATATCCACCTATTTTGAATTCAACTAAACATTGTTTAGTAAAAGTTACCTAATGTCCCTTTTGTAGCCACGAAATTATGCATGGGCTTGGATGATCAATCGCCTCTAGCTCCATCTTCTCCACCATCTCTATAGAAACGAGATTATCTGTGCTACCACTATCTACAATGACCTTGCATACCCTGTCCTTGGTCTTGCAAGCAGTCCTAAAAAGTCTGGTCCTTTGGACTGAACTTTCCACCTCCTTCTCTGGTGTCAAAAGATCTTTTCGCATCATCAGTGATCTTTCGCCTTCAGTGTCTTCAGCCTCAACATCCCACCTCTGTGCTTCGGCGATGTGAGTTTCTCCAGTCTCCTTCTTTTTATCTGGACACTCGTAAGACTTGTTCCTATTCTTTCCACATGTGAAGCATGTGATTAATCCACCTCTTCCTCTTCCTCTACCTCTAGTATGAGGAAAAGTGTTGTTATCAGCATAATCTCCTCTCTGCTCAGTATGCTTCCCTCTCTTTGAGGTTCCACCTCTCTCTGTTCAAGTATGAGGTTTCTTCCAGTCTTCCTTAGGCTTTTGGTTTTTGTCCTGGGAAAATGATTTGCCTCTGGGATGACTTCTGCCTCGACCTCTTTGACTTTGCTTTTGGCTCAGCTTCTCTTCCACTTTCAAAGCCATCTAATAAGCATCTTCCACCGTCTGGATGGTAACCATGCTAATCTCATCCTAGATATCATATCTCAGGCCATTCATATATCTGGCAACTTTTTCATCATCACTCTCCCGATGACCTACCCTGATGTTCAGCTTATAGAATTATTCCGTGTATTCTTTCACTGTCATCAACTTCCGTCTCAGGTTCTGCATCCTCCTGAATAGAGTAATTTGATAATCCCTGGGGATGAATTTCGCCTTCATAATCGCGATCATTCTGTCCCAGCTTTTGATCTTCTTCTTTCCCTTGCAATGTCTGTCAGCTTGTAGTTCATCCCACCATAATGCTTCATGTCCCTTCAATCTAGTGACAGCATGCTTGACCTTCTTGTCCTCTTCGACATCTTCATAGTCGAAGTATGTGTCTAGATCTCTAATCCAGTCTAGCATCTCCTCTACAGCCAAGTTTCCATCATAAACTGGAATGTCCATCTTTGCTCTTGCACCCATCCTGGAAATAGCTCTGATCAAACGTTCATTTGATGCATCTTCAACTGCAACTTCTTCTTCACATTCAACCTCAATTTCACTTTCGGAATCACTAAGATCCCCCGCACTGGCTGTGTGTCTTTGGGTTGTCTCCATATCTTTGAGTCTAGCTCATAGATCACGCATTTGTCTCTCCATAACTGGATCTGTCACCTGCCTGCCTCTTCTTCTCGTCATTTCCCTATCCTCTGGATCAGGTGATTGCATGTCCCTTCTCCTTGGCGGCATGGTGAATTCTTCCCTTCTCTGCTACAGAAAGCAAAGAACCCTTTCTGCGCTCTGATACCAAACTGACGCAGTCGCACTTGCAAGCACGTCCTCTCACAGGATCTTTCCTTCTTCCATGGCCCAAAGAACTCCAATGCTCTTCTATTTCCCTATCGAGAAATCTGCACCCACATCAATCCTCATGGGATCCCACCTCTTTACAATTGGGAGACCGAACTTCGTGACTTCGCGAATCCTGTGGTCGATCGTTGGTTTCATGAATCCTTGAAACTCAATACAAGTCAGCGTTGAACTTTCTCTTCCCTTTCAGAACTTTTCCTATCGCGATTTCGGCACTCGCAATGTCAAACAACTCGCTTTACCGACTCCCGACTCCCGATATTCCTAAGCTCCGACACATGCACGATTTTGACTTTTCAACGCCTTTACTCCATCAACATTTTAGAGTTCGCAATATCGCGAATCCTAATGCAATTGTTTTGGGACTTCTCGCCATGAAAACCTAAAATGGTGTGCCACCTGTTCACTCGCCGACGCCTGTGGCCCCACACTGTTCTCTTAGCCTGTCAGGATATCGCGTTTTGTGATTTCATGATTCCTGTTGCTATGTTCACGAGATCTCCACCCACGAAACTCCGATATGGGATTCTACATGTAGATCCTGTGGCCCTTATGGCTCGGATCAACGGTCATGCCCCTCCTGAGCTTTGAACCTGTAAAAAATACTTCAGCCATAACTACCCTGCTCCTCGGCTAGATCTGACGGCTCACGGGACTTCACGAATCCTCCTCGGAGAATATCGTTCGTCCGTTCCTCCTTGGAAATTTCTACAAATGACCAAGTGTTCCTCCGCGGAACTCGTCCACCTGCGTGCAAACTTGCGACGCTTCTTACGAAATTCAAATCACATCTTCCCTACACTTCCCTTCAATGGATTAGAAGGCCTTACCCTTCTTGAGCTTTTCCACGACCTTCAAGTCCTTCAGAAAAAAACTCCTGCACGCACTCCTTGCGGAAACCCTTCAACCATGTCTAAGTGTTGAAGTCCCTCAACTCTGCACTCACCTGTAGTAGTAGTCTTTAATTTCTTCACTCAGGTTCACAACCCTGAGACTTCACTCAGCCTGTGCACTCCTTTCACAACTCCTGTGTCTATCTGCACTTCTGTGGAAATGAGAACAAAAGCTACCTATCTGAACCCATTGTCAACGCACTCCTTGCGGACACTTCGACTGCACTCTTTGCAGGAACTCTGGCTCAAATAGAGAAACAATTGAAACTCATTCTTTCTTCCTTTCAGACTTCAAATTCAAACATGAAATCATATACACCGCATATAAATCAAATGTATAACAAGAAGCAAACATTCATGAGCATATCATTAAGCATCAATACACAGAGAACAACACAAAACCAAGAATTTGAATCAACTCCTTCTATTAATCCAAATATCTGTACATGGGTGTTCTTACACAGCTCTCTGCTTTTCTTCTATGCTCAATGCTCAATCTTCCATCTAATGATACAATACACAAATGAGGGTGTCTATATTTCGTTTCCCTCTTGCGTTCTAGAAACTGTCTAATCTAGAATTGAATTCTATCTACCTTCATTAACTACTTTAAATGCCTTCTACCTACTAAGGACGAGAGAAATCTGCTCAAGGTTCATTTACATTATACAAGTGTGCCTCTTCTTAATGGATTCATTTAAGATTGCGCAACAATTTCAAGGTGATTTCAAAATTTGTGTTGGCGCTTGTCCAGCTGTCCAATTGCTTCCGCGATGGCTCGCTTGACGTTGGCAATGCTCCTGCATCATACCTCATTCTTAGGTGATACTTTTTCCAATCCCCCTTTATTAGACATTTTACTATTTCACTTTATCATATTTTAAGTCCCATTTTATAAGGTTTCAAGCTATAACATTTCTATTTGGGACCCGTGTGACCACTGAAAGGGTAGAGCTCAAGTTTGGACCATATTTTGTTAGTCCTTTAATATCACTCCTGTCTTTCTTTAGCATCATTTTCTTATTCTTTTATAAGTATATTCAATCAACCTATGGGCCTTTAGCCCCTCTTCTCATGAGAGAATGGACCATGACCCATTACCAAAGTTTAATACACTATGAGAGGCTCTAGGATAGAAAGTGTTAAGTATGGCCGGGAATGAAATGTTACCCTTGTGAGGGAGCCCTAGTAGTTACCCTTTTCCCTGGGAGGTGACAACATGAAAATAGAGCATAGAAGTTGACCACCAAGTTGAAATAAGGAAACTCACACAATTTTCCAAGACAATGATCCATTATCCAATTTCAACCAAAGATCCTCATCCACATTCCCAACAAATTAATCATAACACATTTCATGAAAGAAGGACTAACATACATCATGGTGATGATGGCTTTCCATATCCCATACCCTGGATTGCTCAGATGTGATGAGCCTTGGTTGATGTGTAGTGTAAAGGTGAATGAGGGGGGTTGTTGGACTTCCATCTATGGACATGTTGATCATCACCATGGTTGGGATCATGTTCTCCATTGCAGGCCATGAGACATGATCTCCTCTAGTTACCCCTAGGCATGGGGGGGTAACAAGTAGGAATGCTATAACTTAAGGTCTGACATTAAAGGTGAATGTCTATGTGCTTCACTCAGTAGATATAATTTTTTATTTTCTTCATGGATGTATTTTCTCATAATCTTCCATATGACTAATTATATCATGATTATAAATTCCCTTGAAACAATCTAATCATGGAGTTGGCAATGGATTCATGCTATATGGGGCTTCACCCAAGTTGGATTTAATTTCTTTTGAACAACATATAGTTTCAGAAACATCATGTTTATAGGAAGATGAACCAGTTGCTAGAACTATTGGTGTTTATCTTCTTTCTACACATACTCTTGATTAATAATATTTTGGGTTGTCCTACATACATCTCTCTCTTGTAAATTATCCTATTTCATTTTTGTTTACTATTTGAATAACTTGCCTTGTCAATTTATTTGAATTAACTATTGTGTGTGTGTGTGTGTGACACTCATTATACATTTAATTTTTGGTTGGTTCATGTATTAAATCTATAGATTTATTGGCTTTTAAAACTCAGTGCTAATTGGTTTTCCAATATAATGATTTGGTTATGCTTTAATAGCATTTACACATTTGTTTATTTTCATTTACAACATATATTAATTCAGAATTTCACCTCTTCAAATCTGGTTTGCAATCATTAACAATTGTCTTAAAAGTCTTTCTGCATTTATCAGTTTAGATCATCATTTATAATAGCCTTGCACAACTACTTAGGATTAAATTTGCATACTAGTAGAGAATTTATCAATAATCAACCACTAACATAATATATATATTCTTAAAATCAACCCGTTGTAATGCTCCATAATAATAATAATAATAATAATAATAAGTATTTAAATAGTATACAAATATAAAGAAGATAAATAATAAAAGAATTATTTTATTAATAGAATAAAAGGGAAAAATAAGAAAAGATAAAATAAGGAAAGTTGTTGAGCCCTAGACAAAGTCCCATGTTATGTATAAAACCCATTATTAAGCCCTATATATTGAATTACATTTCTATTAGGTCAGATAAAACTTCATTGAACACTTTCATCATAATTGTAACCCTTTGTCTCATATATATATATATATATATATATATATATATATATATATATTATTAGGATCATATTATCTCAAATCATATTGTGTTATGAATTGGATATATTATAAAGAAGGTTTCCCCCTTGAAGTGGACTGCAATTTATTGTTTTCTTATCATTTTTAAGGCGTTGGATGATAACATTTGGTATCAGAGCTCATTGATACTAGGTTTTTTCTTCTCCAATCAAGTCATCATAGAAATTTTTCTATAAATTTTTTTCTAGATGATTACAACCTTGAAAATTAGAGGTTATTTAGAGAACTTATCAAGGTATACGCGGTAAAACTTTCATCTTTTGGGTCATCATACTTTCAGAGATACATCCGATGGAAGATAGAATATTTGACTAGTCCTATTTACTAGTCTCAAACATGTGTTCCAGGTAATATCATCATATCTTATTCAAAAAAGATCAAAATTGAGTGAGAAAAATTACACTGGGAAGAGGACGACATGTAGTATTTGTTGCACGATTTTTGGAATCATATATAAAATATTGTGCACGGGGAACACTGTACAAGTTCGCCATCTTGGAAAGGCCAAAACAAAAAACAAGGTGTGGGGAAGTTACCCCAACTTTCTCTTGGCACATCCAATTTTGGTCAGGCCTGTGACATTGTAGAGAGGACATATCAAAGTATTATAGGACAAAATTTCATACTTAGAAGGGTCTAAATTTCAGAAATACATCAAAAATAAGGTCAGTCGGGAGGACATACTCCAAATTAAGGGTTTGAAAGGTACGCAACTTACAATTGGCATAAATTTATACTGGAAGATCTATTTCTAGTGATTCAAAATATATGATAAATACATGATAGGGGATTATTATTATTATTATTCCATACGGTTCCCAAAAATATGTTGACACCAATTAAACCTCCAGAAGTCATGTCTATGACTCAAGAAGAAAACGAGGACATACATAACAAGTTGTCCAAATTGGAGGAACAACTTAGTGAACAAAGTGACAATTCTAATAATTGGGTTAACTCACAAATACAAATTCAAGAATTGGAAAAGAAGATGGATGATATGAAAAGTAATATGGATGAAAATAAATAAGAAATACAAAAATCTATGAGTTCCATAATCCTTCATGATCTATATGAGAGACTCTCTAAAGAAGATATCAAAATACCAAGAAATCATGAAAATAAAGGTAGTATTCATGTTGAACAACCTGATGTTAAAAAACAATTTTCAAGTGGAATTAACTCTAATAATGGATTTAATTATGGTGGGGGTCCTAAATTCAACTTTCCCAATATTGAATTAAAGAAGTTTGATGGAACATAGGTCTTTACTTGGGTGAACCAAATAGAGCAATATTTGTAACTACACAATATTATGGATGACAATAAAATGATTCACATAGCCACCTTGAAATTTGAGACAAAACCATATCAATGGTATCGATGGGTAGTTAAAGGAACCCCCTCTTTATCATTATACTTGGGGTTTATTTACAAGATACTTAGAAGCACTTGATATGAGAAAGTTTGGGAACATGACTACTTTAGTCAATTGACAACAATCAAGAAATTTTGTGACATTGAATATGATAATTCCAAATTTCATGTATTATCCACAAGGGTGGTGACATTAGTGATGAAAATATGTTGCAAGCTTACATGGGTGGATTAAAAGAGGGCATTAAACATGAGCTTTTCTTAAGTCATCCTGAAAATATTTTGGAAGCTATGTAGTATGATCGACATATTCAAGCCAAGAATAAGGCTACACACAAGCCTACCATTGGAGCATACATAACAAGAAGAGATTGTTTTGGGGGTAATAAGAAAACCATACCTAAACCAACAAGGTTGACACCTCAACAAATGGATGAAAGAAGAGCAAAGGGACTATGCTTCAATTGTTACAACCAGTACAGTAAAGGGCATAAATGTGCTGAGAAGAAATTATTCTACATAGACTGTGAACATGAAGAAGATAGCGTACCTAAAACAACAAGGTTGAAACCTCAACAAATGGATGAAATAAGAATAAAAGGACTGTGTTTCAATTGTGACAAGAAGTACATTAAGGGGCATAAATGCGGTGAGAAGAAATTATTCTACATAAACCATGAAGAGGAAGAAGATCGGGAATTGGAACCACCACAAGAACCAAATCTAGAAGAGACTACTCCAACAATATATTTCCATGCATTGTCCAAAATCATTAATCCACAAACCCTCAATATAAAAGGATACGTAAAAAATAAAAGGGTAGCAATATTGATTGATTATGGTAGCACCCATAACTTCATCAATTACAAATTATAAAAAGATCTCAATTGCTTTGTATATCCTGCACTAGAATTTCAAGTAATGATTGCAAATGGAGGTACCATAAATTGTTTAGGGAAATGACATAGTATTAAGATCAAAATGGGGGAGTATTTTCTGGATAGCCCCATGATTACCATCCAAATGGGGGGTTGTTGATGTTGTATTAGAGGTCTAATGGATGCAATCATTGGGAATAGTGGCCTTTGATTTTCAAAATATTTTCATGATATTTTCCTCAAATGGAAAGGAAATTGAGCTTAGAGGTATCCAAGGGAAACCCTCTAAAGTGATAAGATCTAATATCATGGAAAAATTACTCAAAAAGGGACACTACGATGTAATTGCACAATTATGCTCACTTGATATTCAAACATCTATATCCCCTGCTCCATTAGATCTCCAAATAATTATCAAAAATCATTCCCAGGTGTTTGTTGAAATTCCTAAGGGTATTCCACCTGCTCGAGATCATGACCATGCTATTCATATTCAACTAGGAAGTGTACCACCTAAAATCAAGCCTTACAGGTATCCATATTCACATAAGAGTTAGATTGAGCACATGATCCAAGAAATGTTAGAGGATGTTATGACCCAAGGGGGGAATATATATGGCTAAATGTATATGATATGACCCAAAGGGGGGGGAAATATGGGACTAAATGTACATGTAATGTGTAAATACATATGTAATAGGGTCGACCTAGTGATAAAGGGGCCTCATGTGCAAGTGTCAATAACTATATATAAGAGATCATGTATTCATTATTGGGGGGTATGAATGGTGGAATATGAATGGTATTTGGTTATTTGGAGGGGTTTCCCCTATTATTTAAGGAATTATTGTGTAAATTATCTATCTTGGAGTTGTGCTCCATGTTTACATTCTGTACATGGTGTGTACTTCTCTTACTTTATGACATTTTAAGCATTTGGCTCATTACATTTGGTATCAGAGCCAAATGATTACAAATATCATAAAATAATAGAAGTACACACCAT
The DNA here is from genome assembly GCA_010110895.2 of Picea sitchensis. Lineage (NCBI taxonomy): Eukaryota > Viridiplantae > Streptophyta > Pinopsida > Pinales > Pinaceae > Picea > Picea sitchensis. The sequence goes on from SNQJ01S0155175.1 coordinate 35,529, forward strand.
GTACAAAATGTGAACATGGAGCACAACTCTAAGATAGATACGTTACAAAATAAATCCTTAAAGAATAGGGTAACCCCCTCAAAATAACCAAATACCATTCATAATTCACAATTCACATCCCCCAATAATGTATACATGATATCTTATATATAGCTATTCACACTTGCACATGATTCCCCTTTATCACTAGGCTGACCCTATTACATATGTATTTACACATTACATTTACATTTAGTCCCATATATTCCCTCCCTTGGGGTCATATCATATACAATTAGCCATATATATGCCCCCCTTGGGTCATAACATAGTATCCTCCTTCAAAAATCGTTGTCCTTGAAGATTTGGATTTAAGGGCTTCACCTGTGATGAAACCAAGTAATATGATTTTCTTATGCTCCTACTTTATTCATTCCATTGTTTATGATTTATCCATAAAAAATAAATTATTTTTGGTCTTAATCCTTGGTGTCTAGTTGTTGCATAATTTTCTTCCTTTGATTCCATGTAATCTTTTTTAGCTTCTCCAATTTGTAGTGGTTATTGGTATTTGATAATATCTTGTTGAAGAGTATTTTGGTGATGCCTTGTTCCATGAATATTAACAAGTATTCCATATTCTTCCTTCATAATGTTGATATCGTCCTTATTGTCTTCCTTGAAATGTTTATTGGTTACAATGAGGGTGTCTATACAGTATCACATTTGACGGTTTTTCTTCATTCTTCACATGCATTTCATCTATCTTATTTTCAGAGACAATGGCATCCTAGATAATCTTGTCTTGGTCTTTGATTACTCTAGACTTGGAGATAATACCATCATATTTGATGTGTACATCCTCTAGATGGATTTCAACTTCTTCAAGAATATTTTGTTGACCTTTTTGAATCTTTTCTTCTTTCTCCTTTTGAATATGCAAGGTGACCCCATCTATGGAATTATGACGTCCTTCTTCTATTATGTCTTGCATTTCTAAATTTACCTCGTCTGTAATTAAGGATTCCTCAACCTTCTTGCAAATTTCCTCTTGCGGTATTTTGGTATATTCTTCATCCAAGATCCTTCTTTCTTATTTATTTTGACAATTCTTCTTTTCTTCTTTCAATCTGTTAACCTCATTCAATAGTTTTTTATTATGGCTTCGTAATCTATGTATCTCTTCATCTTTTTTTTTTTCAAATCTTCCCTTGATTCATCTTTTTCCCACTTTCCTTTTCATTTTCTTGCTTTAGGTTCTTAACCTCCTTAATGAGTGATTCATTAAGGGATATTATCTTAGATAGCTCCTCACCCTTCATCTTAATATCTTCCTTTGCTTATTTTAACTCATCTTTAATTCTATACATTTCCTCCATTTTTGTATCCCTAATCCATTTATCTGAGAAGATTTTTTCAAATTCTTCCCATGTGAAGTGGAGTCTGGTATCTTCATCAAGGCTTCTACACCACTTATGAGCTCCACCTAAAAAATAAAGAGATGCCCCACAAGGACTTATACCAATCCTCATACAATATTCCTTTACCATCCTCAACCATTCCATGGGACTGATTTCATCTTTATCTTCATCTCCACTAAAGTTAGGTATTGTCATTGATTCTTAATTGAGGTATAACCCCAATATTTGACTTCCAACTTGCGTATATTAAGGATAAATGTCTCAAATAGTTATAATTCTTGTTCCAATATAATATTATAGGCTTTATATTTCCAACTAGTTTTGAATCAACTCAATCATACATTCCCATAAAAAGTTATGATAGTTTTAAGTCAACATATCTTGGAAACCCTGATTTGGAGTTTGTCCTCCTGGCTGACCATACTTCTGATGTATCTATGCAATTTTGGCCTTTCTGAGTCTGGAAATGTGACCTGTAGTACTCTGGAATTTCTTCTCTACAATACCATAGGTCTGACCAAAATTGGATGTGCCAAGTGGAAGTTATGGTAACTTCCCCACACCTTGCTTATTTTTGGCCTTTCCAGGAGAGCACACTTGTATAGCATGCCCCATGAAAAATAATTGATATAAATTTTGAAAATTGTACCACACATACTACAAATTGTCCACTATAAAATGAAACTAGTCTCACTCAATTTTTATACTCTAGGAAGAAGTTATGATTATTTTACCTGGAACACCTATTTGAGACTAGTCAATAGGACTAGTCAGATACCCTATCTTCCACATAGTGTAATTCCAAAATTACAACGATCCAAAAGCTGAAATTTGTACCACAGGTACTATTATAAGTATTATAAATATTATATAGTTTTTGACTTATGAAGTGGATCTGAGAAAATTTTATAGAGAAAATTATAAAATGACTTTATTGAGGAAGAAAAACCCTATGACAGGTGCTCTGATACCAAATGTAATGAACCAAATTCTTACAAATATCATAAAATAACAAAAGTACACACCATGTACATAATGTGAACATGGAGAACAACTCCAAGATAGATAATTTACACAATAACTCCTTAAATAATAAGGGAACCCCCTCCAAATAACCAAATACCATTCATACTTCACAATTCATCCCCTAATAATGAATACATGATCTGTTATATATTGTTATTCACAATTGCACATGAGGCCCCTTTATCACTAGGCCGACCCTATTACATATGTATTTACACATAACATTTACATTTAGACCCATATATTCCCCCTCTTGTGGTCATATCATATACATTTAGTCATATATATTCCCCCCTTGGGTCATAACAAAGGATGACATCATTCAACATAGCCAAAGTTCTTTCTCTTCACTGGTGGTGTTGGTTACAAAAAAGGATGGTTCATGGAATATGTGTCGAGGATATAAACAACTAAAAAAAATGACCATCAAAGATAAGTTTCATATCCCTGTCATTGATGAATTATTAGATGAATTATATGGAGAAAAATTCTTTACTAAGTTGGATATTCGTTTAGGATATCATCAGATCAGAATGAGGTAGGAAGATATTCCTAAAACAAATTTTAGAACACTTGAAGGTCATTATGACTTTTTGATTATTCCATTTGGACTTACTAATGCACCTTGAACATTTCAAATCTTGATGAATTCTATTTTCAATCCCCTAAGAAAATTTGTGTTAGTATTTTTTGATGACATACCAATCTACAACAAATCTTGGGAGGAGTATGTACAACATGTTGACAAATTATTACACCTATTGGAAGTGTTCGACAACACAGGTATTCCAACAGAGGACGAACACCTTCAGTAACCACTCACATAACCAGATCAAAGATCAACACACCGATGTTTTCACGTGGTAAAACCCCTACGGGGAAACATCCACGGCTGGGGCCGTGGAT
>SNQJ01S0155177.1:0-10528 GCA_010110895.2 Picea sitchensis
TTTTTGGATAAAACAAACCAATAAAATTAAATTCTTTTTATTATTATAATCCTTTTATAATGAAACAAACAAATAATTTATAATGAAACAAACAAATAAAAGAAAAAGAGGAAAAAAAATAAATTAATAATTTTTTTATTATAAAACAAAACAAAAGAATGACCGTCACAACAATCTTTCTATACATGCACCACCAGGCCACATGAATGCCCCAGGTCGATAGGAGAAGTTTGTAGCACCCAACATCAATTCTGCATTTCTGGTAATTCTGTGTTTCTCATACAAGATCAACATCAATTCTGCGTTATAATCAATAGGTAAAACCAATCAAATGACCACTTTGGCACGCTGTAACTTTAATCCATGGGCACTGCCTAGACGGTTTTGAAGGGCTGGATAAAGTTACAATGGCATCGGTTTCCCTTCCTCTTGAATGACTGTTTGGACTTGTTGATACAACCCGGGGGCCAGTCGTCCATAAATATAGTCATCAAGTTTGTCGTCGTCTCTATCTGCATTTGGAAAACCCTCGTTTCCTCCCTAACGCGGAAGGCGTTGCTCGTAATTTTGAATTAATTTTCTAAGGAGGATATCCTCCCCAAAGAAACAGAGGAAATTCTTCCATGAGTCCGAAGGAAACCATCGAGAAATATCGGAGGCAGAGGGTGTCTAAATGTAGCACAACCTAATAGACTATAAGAACCATCCTTGCTGTAGGTTGTTGCATTAGCATACGCCCACCAGAAACCTAGATCTTGTGAATCCGATCTACTGGTGATTTTGTAGACTTCAGAATGATCCCAGTTGATGTGTGTGACTTGAAAACATGACTTTTCTTGTCATCTTCATAGTCTGAAGTTTATTTATCAGATTCCATGTCTATGTTAAGCTCACTATCAACCTTTGGCTCTTTAACCTTTCTCTGTGCCATCAACAGGTATTTGACTAAGTCACGATACACACTCGCTAGCTCAGCCACCCTTATCACATAGGTCACCATAAGTGCTGAAAGGTTGTCCTTGTGCATCTCAGAAGCTCTCCTTAGTTCCTCGATATTAATATTTCCTTTAGAATCTGTACCAACATAAACAATTTTCATGCCACACATAGTAGCACTTGCAGAAGTGCAAGATGATCACTAGAAGCCTTGCTTAGATAGGCGAATGTTAGGATCAAATCCACAACAAACGTATCTCAATCAATTCGGTGTTGATAACCTTTAGGATCTTCCTGCTCTCCAAATTGTTGCGCATTCATACGCATTGAACTTCCATTGTTACTCAAGCAAATTCCACTCGATTAGCAAACACGACAGGATACCTTCCTATGGTTTCTTATGTGCAATTGTGTGCTGGCTTGCGAGGAATAATATTGCTAATGTAATAAATAAAAATCATCGTGGATTGCTAACAGAACAAAATGCCAATCACATTTAGAATCACAACTATAATTATCCCATCTTTAAAATCCAGATGTACTGGCATGGAACTATAGACGCGTGACGCTTCTAATGACCATATATAAATGGAATTTAATCTTGCAACCTCCGGCAAAAAAATCTCTTTGTTCAGTTGAACGTATCGAAGATACGAGGAGATAAACATGAATCTAAAACCGCATTTTAGGGGGTATGAAAAAAAAACGGATCTACTTACCTTGTCGATCTCTCTCAACATGCACTTACCTGCGCATCCCTTTAGTCAGTTATTCCAGCAAGGCCGTTGAAGCGTGCACCTTCATCCTATCCAGATCTTCCATTCTATCTCCCAACATCCTCAATGCATACCATGCAATTGCATTTGACCGAGTTTAAGCAACAACTCCAATTCTGGGTGTGGATTCAGTTGACCGAGTGAAGGATGCATATCTTCTTCAACATTGTTCTCTTTATTTCAATTACAACCCATGAGTAATATGCAAGCAAATATTTATGCACAGTGATTTTTTTTTTCATTTTACTAAATTAATTAGGGTCCCGTGCTAGTGAAGGCTGGTTGAAACTGAGTTATTGAGATATTGATTGACCGCCTACATCTTTGATTCCCTACTGGGAACATGATGGATAGAAAAATAGAACCTTAGACTTGCCTTCGCCGACCTACCTTGTTACCTGCCTTCAACCCATGCATTTAAAATTTATGATATTTTGTTTATTTGCAGGGTTATTTCCAGGAATCTACAGGATAAGGGACGAAGGAAAATCCGATCCAGAGTGACATAGATTCATGAATATTGACAAGAACAGGGCTCCTCTTTCCGCTCGTGAATAGAGAGAGAATCATTTTAGATGAACTACTTCATGCTCTGTGATGGTGAGTTTTTAACTCGCTGTGTAAGGTCATCTCTTTTTTACCCGAGAGGAGAAAACCAATGATGCTTGTTGGTTCATTCGCTTTTGTATAGCTTGTTTAGTGACTGGTATTGTTTCCCATGCCAATGCTCTCCTTTATTTATTTGATGTACTTACTATTTTATTACTTTGATTTGCAAATGGAGGATGTGTAAACATGTATTTTATTTATGTATTTACTTTTCTATTAAAAAATAAAATTTGATTTTGCAAACTTATTAAAAATTTGTGAGAAAATGGAAACAAATCGTAGACGAAAAATAGATTAGGCAATTTTTTCATCAATCAATTAATCTTCCTGAAATCAATCAGTCATCCTACTTTCTGATCCTCACGATCACATGAAGCACGGAGCAGAGCATACTTATTCTAACAAAATAAAAAATCTTGAAAACAAAATCCTACCTACACTACACTAATTAAAAATGAGAGATTAGTTACGTGTAGTCAAATAACCAATGTAGCCATGCACGCAACAGTAACAAGAATATGTTTTCTTTCAAATTTTCAAATGACAATCAGAAATATATATGAACGTGCAAAATTAGCTGTTGAAACTATGAATTAAAAAAATATAAATAAAAACTAAATGGATCTAACCTAGTACTCGTTTGAAACCATCGTTCGATTAGGATTTCGTAGGCGTGTTGTTCCTCACTCATATCATGCTGTAACTCCTCTTCATCTTCCTCTATCTCCTTTTCGATCAATTGTTCATCATTGGATGCATAAGAGTCTTCAGATGTTGGATCTTCAATTGTTTCTGGAGGAGTATTTGAATCTTTTATCCTTGTCAAGATCTCCTCTTCCTGTGAAGAGGAAATCCCGACATCTGCCAGGATTTGAGTGAGTAGTTCTAAGTTGAAATTCATTGTTAAACCATGTTAAAAAAAAAGATTCTTACAACACCCAAATCAAAATGAAAAACTTCAATAAAAACACTCTTGCTAAAACATAGAACAATTACTCTTCACAGTTGCAGAAATTAAACGCTCTTGATAGTTGGTAGGGACAATGAGGAGTCTCCACTGAAGTAGCTTCTATGACCCTTAGAACCAACACATGTAGATCACACTTGCAAAAATTAAACACTCTTGCATAAATTGAAATTTACAGAAATGGAAATTTACAGAAATTGAAATTTACAGAAATTGAAATTTACAGAAATTGAAATTTACAAAAATTGAAATTACTTTTACCTAGTTGGTAGGGAGAACATGAGGAGTCTCCACTCAAGTAGCTGCTATGAACCCTTAACAAAACATCTAGATCTCACTTGCATGAATTGAAATGAAAAATAAACTAATACCTCAATCCATTGTGCTTCCCCGACAGCGTCGCCAAAATGTTGGGCTCTAAAGATGTCCTAAGAACAACCTCTATTCATCAGCCGAAGGTAGGTGTTGGCACAAGCATTTTACTTGTTGCCTACGTAGGTTCTTACCTTCCGTTTTCAATACCTCATTCTCCATATATGCAACACCTGTAAAGGAACAAAAATCGTAAAGGGAACGACATTTGTTCTATTCAAATGAAAGACACTTCCTGTAAAGGGAACATCAATCGTAACAAGGGAGCGACAGTCATTACATTGGGCCGAGCTAATGTTGAATTAATTGCATTGTAGTACTTTCCCAACTATCTAATTTTTCAATCCGAGGTTTGAAAACTTACGAAGAATATGCAAAGTATATGCAGGATTGAAGTGGGACTAATCTAATCTAATGTTTAAGCTACAACTGAAATTTAATCATTAATCTAATGCAGGGAATTGAAACACACGACTTGGAATTGAATTGCTACAACACACGATTGAAATGAAATTGCGTAAATGAAATTAATCTATGAATGGAGACCTACATGAAGGAAAAGAAATTACAACATGTGAAGATTTGAATGACACAACAACATATGTGAGCTCACACCAATGAAGCAATCTTACTTTACAATAATCAAATCAATCTTCATAATAGAATAATGAAAGCATGGAAACCAAAACTATGAATCAAAGCTAAGAATCCCTTTCTCTTCCAAATCCTAAGGACTACTCAATGACTACTGAATGAATACCAAATTATTCCTCAATTATTACTACTTACCCCCTCATGAAGAGAGAGCACTCTCTTTTATACATGAGAGCCTTGAAGATAAGATAGCCATCTCATAATTGCAGATCCACTTTTCTCTCAACCTATTTCCCATTATTACAAAATATAATCCCTTCAAATCCTTACACATATCTCTCATATATCTTGGATAAGATATTCCAACCAAATATCCATGATCTTCTCCTTGGAATAGGCTTGAATTATCTCCTGAAATATTGAAATGGTCGAGGAAGTATTTGAGAAGTCCTTTTGAATTAATCCTTCACATATTCCTACGCATTACAAAGCTCACACATTTTTGAGATATATATGAAAACATGTCGATTTTCTAAGATCAAAAATTCCCTTTTAATACTAAAATGAATAAAGTGGAGACTAATAAGGTGCAACCCAAATACATTTATGAAAAGGATATCGTGAAAGGTTAATGGGGCGATGAAATGTCAAGAATGATGAAGGGAAAGGTGGATGAAAATATGACATTTCTGAGCCCCAACCGTAGTCTCCTTCACTTGGGTGTAGTCAGATAAAAGGAACTAACTCCAGACTTCTTCAAAACCCTATAAGGGCCATGCCATAGACTATCAAACTCCTTATGCATATTCGACTTTCCCTTTCTCTTGTCCCGCATAAGTACTAAACTTGTTGTTTGAAAATATTCCATCCTTACTTTAAAATCAACTATTCCTTTATCATCTTGAGTGCTCTTTCCTTGATCTAAAGTAAAAGGATGGGACTTAATCAAGGCAATGCTCTTTCGATCATCTTCACACAAATGTAGGGTTCCTTCATTAATTGATTTGAAATTGTAAGGGACGCCAGATCTTTGTCTTCATACTTCATAAGTTATTCTATGTAATCTTCTGCTTTTTGCAACACTATGTCATCAACATCATCAATACTATCTTCTTGTGCAAAGGGAAGTATGTCTAAGTCTTTTGAAGAATCAAGATCAAGATGGGAATCTATTGGTTATTTACAAGTCTCATAAGGTTTGTCATAATGGTATTTCCCATTTAATCTTGCACACATCTCTTTTTCTTCAAATTAATTCTCACTCCAATCATCTATATTGCTAGGATATTCCACATGGTTTCTAGTCACATGGTGGTTATATAAAGTAACATAGCTCCCATCTCCAACTGTGATGATTACATATGATAAGTCCATCTAGAGGATTCCACCCAAAGTTCCGGCCCATTTCCTAGACAATAGCATTCCCAAAGCATTAGGTACATCAATAACTATAACATCCAATGAAATATAAACCTCTGGATAAGTAGCCAAGCACACCTTGAGGTCTTTATTCACACCACATATCTTGATAGATTTGGAATCAATTCTGCATACATTCCTATAAGGTCTTGTCATATTCAAACCCTATTGATTCATGGACTTTAAATCCATCACATTGGCAGAAGCCCCATAATCAAACATACAATTGTGAAGCAAGATATCATTTACTACCAACGAGATGAAAAAATGGTGCATGTTCCTCCTTACTACATTCATAATGCATGGCTTGTAATACTACAGGAGGATCCTCAAAGTCATCTTAGATACTTAAGAATCTCTTAACCTTATCCCTTAGAGAAGGAATATTCATTATCTCAGTAAGAGGGATGGGTACATTAACCATTTCCAAGACACTGGCCATATCAGTATTCAAAACTATATTATCACTCTTGGTCAAGGTTGGTTGAGGAGGAGCATTAATATCCAATAGTTAAGGGTATCTTGTTCGAGGATATTTGGGATCACTAGGAGAAGTATCATGTGCCTTCTTTCTTCCAGAATAATTCAATTAATCTCTCTTCCCAAGCCTTTCCTTATATTCCTCGTCCATTTGATTTAAGATTTCTAACCTAGATTTCCTAGCAACCTCCTGCTTGCTTATTCCAAAGAAACATTGTAGTATTCTTAGGATAATATGGTGTAAATGGGATCTAATGTATCAATATAATTCATGTGTTCACAATTGTTGGGGTCCTCATTATTACTATTATTATGAAGTCTAAGGCATTCACATTTCCAATGAGAATCACCACAAGGTAAGCACCAAGGGACATTTTCATGATTAATCACATTAGTAGGTGCAAAGGTAATAGGGACAAGTTTCTCATTAGGAGGTCTGGGCTTCCATGCTTGGTTTCCCCTTTTTTATTAATTATTATTGTATTGAGATCTAGGAGGAAAATGTTGTTGTTGATCTCTCTCTAGGTTAGTTACTTTCTTCATAAGGAGAAGGAAAACACCATCCTTTGGAATAATTTCACTAGGAATTTGCTTAAGTAAATTCTCAAATATTGTACCAAATTATTTTGACTGATTCATTCTCCTTCTTCTTTCTGTCATACTTGGATTCCCTGCAATAGTTTGGGAACACTCTCCAACTGATATTATTTTTATATTTCTACTTGCATCATCTTTCTCTTCACATATATGCACTTAATGTATATTATCCTGATCCATAAATTGTAGGCCTATGGCCTATCTGTTATATCAACGCGGTCCATGTGATGAAAATTAGAGCTCAATTTCTATGCAATTTGAATTCACTTTTGATTTGAACTTTAAACTAAGTGAAATATGCAATCTTAACTTCTATGCTAGTATTTTTCAGTAGACAAATGATACTTTTGTTGCACCCAAAGTTTTGGGTTCAGTTTTGTGTGCACACACAAACGAGGTTGTGCACACTCATTCCATAGTTTTGCATGTGCCTAAGGAAATGCACGAGGAATGACATAGAGTGCGCACTAAACCAGGTTTTTTCAGTTGCGCACTAGACTTAAAGGCTACCAAGTGTGCATCAATCCGAGTTTTGTCAGGTGCGTCGGAAAACAAGAATATGCTCACCAAAATCAAGAAATGAATCATCAGGGAATCTCTCCGAATGATTACTGCAAACAACATACAAATACGTGAGACAATTAGAGAACGATATGGTCAGGCATATACTATTTCCCTTGATGCAAGAAGTCTACATGGAGCACCGACAAACATTGGAAGTGTGCGAGGCATTTTTATCGGACAAACGAGTGGAGCATAACAAAAAGAGACAATGCTCCCCAACAAATAAATATATGAAATGAATCTCTAACATCATAAATAGAGCTATCTAGTTAGAGAGTTTCTCAGTTGACTTAGCTATTAGTATCGATCTCACCCTGAGCCTGTTATAATGCTTTGAATATAGTTTTGATTCTATTCTATGTATGAGTTTTGAGCAAAGACACATTGTGCAACATGTTGTAATTTTGAGGTTTTATATATCAAATATATGAAGTTCTATGGATATCATATGTGTTTATCATGCACAATGTATATCTATGATATGATAGAATGCTTCCAGTAATAAAGATATGAGAGTTATGATACATGTTGTTTCTATTAGGTATGATTTGAATACGTGTTTGTATTGTTTTACTTCTTAGTACTAAGAGTTTATCAGACTTGAGTTACATGGATACCGATTGCAGTGACTTTTCATGTGTTTAAGCCTTCATCCCTATGATAAGACCCTATGGTCTCTATGATCCTCTTTACATCTCGGGTGAGACCTTCCTTGGCCTTGGTCAAGGATTAATATGTTGGTGCTTTGGGATTTTTGTTGGACAACTCTGTATGAACCCTAGGTCTAAAAATCCCCATCATTAAGAAGGACCAGGCGTGTGCAATTGTGGACCAAAAGTGCCAAACAAATGGTTCTGTTGTCGAGACCTAAAGTCTTGTTGAGATCTATAAAGGGAAAAAAATGAGTTGGAATCCTTCCAAGGAGGAGATTCAAGACTAGATAGAAGCGAAAGAAGATGAGTTTTCCCTGCGAGAGATGCAAGGAATGAGGGTGAACATGGAGGAATGGAAAGGAAGATATATTTACTCAGATATGCATGATCTCTTCTTTGCAAAATTTCCTTGTCTATTGGATGAATGGTTGAAGAGGCAAGTTGTTATCAATTCGGTTGCGTTTCCAGTCGAGCCAATAGTTTGGGATCAAGCCAAGCTTGATAGCTTGAAGGTGCTCGATAACAAGTGGACTCGTGATATTGACATTTGGTTCACTCAAGTAAAGGAAGGCTACATTATTGATTTTGTTGTAGAATATAGTGATTCTTTAAGTGAGGGTGAAAGGAAGTTTGAAGAAGGTCCAAGGAAGTAGATGCTAGAAGAATTTCCACTTTGGATCAAGATGTTGTTCATAGAGAGAAGAATGATGCACATGGAGCCTGATAGAATGGTCGATTAAACCCCCTGGTGTTGGGGGGGCTTTGGAAAAGGTGGGGGAAAAGGAGCCAAAAGATGGATCCATTGAGGAGGATACAAAAAGTTTTTGAGATGAGGTAAGGTATGGAATGGACCTAGAAGATCAGAAGAAAAAAAGTGCTGAGAGGTACGCAATAAGAGCTGAGATAAAAAGAAGAGCGGAAGAGAAAGGTGGAAAAAAATTAGCTAGGGGCGCACGACAAGAGTTTGGGTCCAATATGAAGAGGAAATAAATCGCACCAAGTGTTAGTACGGGAGCGGATGTTGTGCCAGAGTGGATCACAGATGAGGATAAGCATGTGAAGAGGCGTGGCATAGAGGAGGAGGTGTCCGGTAGGGATACTAGTATGGACCTAGGTGACGAAGTCCACTCCCTTTGGCTATTTTAAAGTGCCACAACCTTAGAAGAAGATGAAGTGAAAAGTAGTGGTGCATTGATAATAAGAGAGGATGATGCACATAGTAGTAGCATTATGATTGGAGAGAGTGATTTTGTGCAAGGTGGCAGTGCCTAGATCGGACCGAGAGATGAAGCGCGAAGTGGAAGTGTGTGGATCAACCCATGAGAAGGAGTACACATTTGTGGTGCATGATCGAGACAGGAAGGTAGGGTGTAAAATGTTGGTGTACCAGAAGAAACAAAAGATGGAGGCTCCCCTAGTGGTAGGGGAGACAAATTGGCAGTAGTGGATAGTCTTAATCGATTGCAAGTAGATAGATCTCTAGGTCACCTCATGAGAAATTTAAGAAGAATATGGATTTATCCCCCCTTTGTACCACCTCCCTTGTGCATTTTTAATCAATAAGAAAACATGACATATGGTGAAGAGATTGGATTTGAAGAAAGAGAGGAAGAATAAAGAAGTGACAAGAGAAGTAAAGAAGAAGGTAAAGTCAACGACACTTTACCCCAAGAGATATTGGTGTGGAAATATCCAACCAACAATAGTTAGAGAAGAGGAACTAGCTCCAGTTCAAAGATGATGAATCAAGACAGTACACTGAGGTTTCCCATGTTCTAAAGAATGGGTAAGGATGATGTAGAGCAACATTGGTTCACTTGTGAAGCAATTTGGTTTGTAAAGAGAGTTATAGACGATGCGGCTAAGATTGCGCAACAAGAGACTATGTTCAGGGATAGAGCCCTGACATAGTACATGAAATACAAGGCTACTGCACTAACGAGACATGCAAGGTCCCTGACTGAGATTAAGAAATATTTCCTTAGGGATTTTCAAAAGCCCAAGTCAGAATCCCAATGCATTACTAAAATCAAGGAGATTAAACAAAAAGAAGGAGAAATCGTCTGAGACCATGAACAACGATTTAAAATCTTGTTGGATAGGTTGACATTTCAAATCCAGCATGTTAAGAACCAAATATCAATATAGCATAGAAAAACCTCAGAATAAGTACTTAACGCCTTGAAAAAGAGAGAAACTCAGATAATAAGCCTCTTCGAGGGGGCAACCTCCTTATGCCCACATAAATGTACAATTACAATATGATTCAAAATGAAAATGTCTCCTTGGTATATATAGGAGACTAGGAGGTATAATTACAACTAATGGACTAATGCCGACATAAATAAAATAACATTACTAATATAAAATGCCCTAATTAAGGGTAAATGAGCCACTATTTAGGGCTTAACATGCCCCTCCCCTTGAGACAAGTGTTGTCCGCAACGCTTGAGTAACTCTGGATGCTTCTATATAAAAGAATCATCTTCCCAAGTGGAATCTTTAGCCAATAGTTTCCTCCATTTAATGAGATACTCTAAAGTGGATCTATTCCTCAACTG
>SNQJ01S0155182.1:0-18199 GCA_010110895.2 Picea sitchensis
TGTAAGTAAATACTTGTAACCATGTAAAGTTATTTTACAATATTATTTTGAAATCATTGCATAATAATCACTAAATCCCATTATGACATTGCTTGGCTCAAACACATACTGTTGGCGTAGGCCAATTTTTGGGAGAATCAAGGAAGTTTTGAAGGAATCAAAGCAGTGCTGGAAAATAAGGGAGCACACCGAAAATAGAGGAAACGTAGCGCCAGAAACAGAGGAAAACCAGTGCCGAGAAAATCAGTTACAAAGCAGACAAACTACTGTGGAGCAGTTGGAAAGTGGACAACTGCCAACTCGGAGCAATGGTTGGATTGAGGACCAGCTGAGATTAATTCAAGAAGAAAGTAGACAGACCTAATCCTCTTAGGGTTAGGGTTTTTGTAAGGGCTTTGTCCCAGTTTTGTATAAGTAGAATGTATTAGGATACCGAGAGGGTTGTCCTTTTTGTGGGATGTATTGTTGAGGTTGTAATAGATCCTTTAGTTGAGAAAATGTATTCTTGAAAGACTTGGGAGATATGTGGAGATCGGGTGTAATGAAGGAAGAAATGTACAGTGTGCAACACTAGATTCTACAAGAATATGAATAAAGAGCCAAAGAGACAAATATTTGTGGACATAGCCTCAAGGGGGGGTGAACCATGGTATATCTTTGTTTTGTGAGAATGTATGCAATGTTTATGATTGTATTTACTTTAGTAAGTTTATGATGAACATGTTAAATGATAAAGGAAATAGCACTGCGCACTAAGAATAAACTAATGGAATCAACATAATAGCATTAAATAAATGAATGTTATAACTAGTGTTTAGATATGAATCTTATGATACAGTAGATGAATACCTATCATGGAATGCTTGTTGCTATAATGATTAATGAAGTTTGTTGTTCATATATTGTGTCACTGGTAAGAGTTAGAGTTAGCATAATATATGGGTATTCGAGGGTTAGCAATTGAGTGGATCTAATGCCTCTGAGAGAGAAGCACATCCCATCCCATTGTTACAGACATCTCAATCCTGTGGCCACCCATAGAATCCATCCAGGGTGGGATTGCGCAGTGCACTCTGTGTGTTGTGTTTTCTTCTGGTATCCAGAAGGGTCGATGGTTGAAGGGTTGTTGGTAATCTTGTAGTTAGAACCTAGGTCAGCCCATAAGTAAACCAACAATGGTTCAGTTACTAGTTGGAACTCAAAATATTAGATCGAAGGGGATGTATCACACAGTATAGTGCGAGGGTTTAAGAAAGGGGATGTTTTTAGGTTGGAACCCCACGAAAGCGGAGATTGAAAGATGGTTGATAGTCCAAGAACTAGAGTTTTCCCACAAAGATAATACAATCTCTAGGTTAAAGCCAAGACAATATTTGGAGAGATACTTATTTAGTGGAATACACGAGAGTTTCTTTAGTGAGTTCCCTACGTTATTGTAGGAGTGGATAACATGGTTGAAAGACACCCATCCGATGAATAGAGTTATATCAGTGGAGTGGACATAACAAATTATTGCCTGGTTGAAAAGGGTAAATAATAAATTCACCGGCACAATAGATTTATGTCTAGACAACATTGTAGTAGGGTATATCATTGAGTTCATAGTAGATACATCGAAGTCTTACAATATAGCAGAGCAGGATTTTCTTAAGGGTCCAAGGGGAAGGTACATCAGGTCTTTGTACACTTCGATCAAAATATTATTACATGATAAAGGGGCATTAACCATGGAATCATAGAACTAAACTACCCTGTGTGCATGGGAGAGTTAGGGGAAACACTGAGGAAGGTATGAGATGGAGGGGGAGATATAAAAAAGAGCGTAGTAAAGAGAAATATCCCATTATGATAGATCAAGAGAAGATCCAGGAAATTATTCAGAAGGTAGGAACGACACGTAGTGGAAGACCCTACCACTATAAGCTTAATAGGAAAAAAAGAGAAATAGCCGAGAGGGAAGGCTTGGGTAGTGATGAAGAAGAGATAGAGGATCTTTATGCTGGAGCATTTTGAAAAAATATTGCACGCCACATATGAAAGAAAGAATAGAGGAGAGGGATCTAATGAGGAAACAGATACTCCTGTCTAGATCTGAATCATTGTAGAACATACAACCCCATGTATGATTAACACATCAACAAAGAAATCTTTGTTTAGAGAACCAGTAACTGACGGTCAGAGGAAGCTATGAGATCATAATATAAGTGAGGGTGCAAGTGGGAGTACCAACAACAATACAGGCAGTGGTACAAGTAAACTAGAATTTGAGGTTCAATATGTGGTTTTAAATTAACCTAAGAATTTGAGGTTCATAGGACTAGAATTTGAGGTGTAATATGTGGTTTTAAATTAACCTAAGACCTGAGAGATAAACCTTGAACTAAGAGTTGTCTCTTTTTCCTTTATGTGCATGCTAGCATATGACATTTTTTTGTGGTGTTCTCTCAGAAGTCATCACTTTTTGAGAAGAAAGAATTTATTCAACATTGGGGCTCATGCCATCTCATAAACCAAATAGATAATTTTCTTGAGGGAAATACTAAATTGTTATTTGTTTGTGGACATATTATTGATATGAATTTGGAACTGGAGTGTGTTCTCATAGAGTGCTTATAAATTTCCATGATGCACTAGTAAGTATATCCATTGTAATTAAAATATTGATTTTGACACCTACATTACAAAATGTGTTTTTGATTTTGATCTAGGTGGATATCACTAGCCACCCACCTCTTCCACTAACTCATCATGGTTCTCCATCTTGGTTGTTTTTATTATTATTTTTAGGTCCTAAACTTCTGGGGTCATTTTGAGACCCTAAACGATGTTTTTTGGCCATTTTTGGGGCATGGGATTGCCATGGCAATTCGAGGCCCTGTCAATAATTGTGCTTATTGATTAGATATTTCCAATGAGATAATACATGCCCCAAATGGAGATTGTATGAAAACTTTGTGCCCCTAAGAAGTTGACACATCAACTAACCACCTCAAGGCCCAAAAACCTTTTGGCGCTTCATCTCCTAGGGTTAGGGTTTTGGACCTTTAGGTTTCTTTCTTTGTGTTAAAAGGTTGTTCTTGTGACCCATTGTATTACCTTTCTGTGAATAATAATAACTAACATCTCTGTTGGATTACTGAGAGGGGGGGTGAATTAGTAATAACGTAATTATAATCCTTTTCCTTCAAATGTTATATCAATGTAGAATTCTTATCCAATAATGAGCAGTAATAAATAAACAATCACACACATAAAAAGTACACTAGTGTTTTACGTGGAAACCCAAATCGGGAGAAAACCACGGAATGTTTTTTCTTATCAAATCTGAGAAAACCACATAATGTTTTTTTCTCTATATGTCTTGAAGAATTACATTCATTGAAGTAATTAACTTCCTTTGTTTTCAAATGCAACCGGAAGGAGGCTCAACCCCCTATTTTCTCACAAGGCTACAAGCTCAGCCAGGGAAGCTCCAACTCCCAAATCTCTCGCTACAACTAGAAGGGAGGATACAACCCCCTAATGTTCTCCGACTACAACCAAAAAAGTGGCTAAAACCACCTGTACTTGCCCCGTCCAACTTCCCTAAGTAGAAGTAGAATGATGGAACCATCGCCACACTATCACTATGAGATATACCACTCAGAAACCTGTACTAATAACTGGAATCCATGCATCAACCATCAACCTCAGATCTCAACTCCGTGAATCAACCTCGGTATCACAAAAAAGTGCATCAAATCCATACACCAACTCAGAATCAACATAAAATTATAAACAACTCAGATCAACCATGCACCAACCCGTAATCAACCTGTACCATAAACAAGTGCATCCAACCATGTGTCGGGTAAGTATGTACCAATCATGTGTCAACTACTTCCATAAACTATGAATCATCATCATTAATATGTACCAACATCAACTATACACTCCCATGTATGTGCCAACTCATCAACTTTCATTTTGTCTCAACCATGTACTCAACATGTACTCAACATATACCACAACAAAAACCCTCATCAATTTCATAATCCAAATCTGATTTGTAGCTCTTAATAAATCCTGGTGTATATGATCATATTCCTACAAACCTTCCTTAACTTTTAAAACAAGAGACTAGCATTTTCATCGGTTTTCTTTAATCTCACATGCCTAGTTTTGATTGAATAACAACCCTAATGTGAAGTAATCATAACTTGAACCTATAATGTATAAAGATTCGAAACTGATATAAAATGTTCTTTCAGTGTGTTTAATGCAATTTCTCCAAGTGGCACTACCTTGAACCTCTCGAAGGGAGTTATGGCAAATGGTATACCTATTTAATTTTGCCTATTCTAGAGAGGGACTAGAGCATGCCTTGCACAAATATATCGGATGTAGCCGATATAAAATATTAAAATAATACTAAAGTAACGTTCCAACCAACATAATTGGTCTCACTAAATTTGGATCTGTTATGAAGAAGTTATGACGCTTTTTACCCTAAACACCCGATTTTGACTAGTTTCGTGGATCTGCCACAAACCCTATTTTCCACAGAGTGTAATCCTAAAATACAATGACCCACAAGTTGAATTGTTAACCATAGATACTTGGATATATTTTCTCAATGCGCATAGCAATTTCATAATCTGAATCAATATAGAAAAAGAGTTATAGCGAAATGGTGAGATAACCTGTAATGAAATACACCTAGAAAGCCGCCATCGAAGCGAATCTCTATCCTTCCTTGCATTTCCTCGGCCTCTTTCTTCACTTTCCCTCGCACTTCCAGCTTAGGATATCATTTGTAATACCTTTGGTGACTAACCTATAGATATCTCACTATTCTCAAGCATTGTTTCAAAATGAGAGAGCCTCATTTCATTTTATACTCAAGTAGCCCTAAAACATCTCTGGGTCACTTGGCCCCACTTCCTTTTCCTTATTTTGTGGTTATCCACTCTAATTTCTCCATTAAAGTATTATTGAAATAATTTATTTTGTATTCAATTTTGGAATTATAATACACCTATCACTTCACTTTTATTATTTTACCTTTAAAATCCTTAAACCACTTTGATTACTTTTGACCTTTTTGGGCCTCTCTGTATATGAGGGTCCTCCAACTCTCAAGCAACTCTCAAACCGTGAGGAGTTTTGTAGGATGTTCTACATACCACCGTAAATGGCATGACATGTAATATCCATAGAATAGTATTACCTAAAATATAACTCATACCGCTACTCCATCAAACAATATTGTGTCCATTTCCCAAACCTGGGGTTTCCAACTCTCATGGCCATAACTCTCTAACCGTGGAGGGAATTATGTGACGCTCCACATACCAATCGAAATGACATGACAAGAACTATACATCTAGGATATTTTCCGACAAATTCACTTTCCTTCATCTCATTATTCCACATTTAAACATGGTTTCTCTTACTCCACAAAGCGCCTTCCTCGTGGAGGGCTTTCACCATAAGGGGGACCACTTTGGAGTTCATCCATATTTACCTCTTATCAACCATGAAAAAAAATAATGAGTCATATTATCAAACACTATTGGGTCCATTACCCAAACATTTTGCTACAGGTCTTTTAAGAGTTGACATCAATGACACAAATCAACCTTAATCAACAATATCCTCTCACATTGATGGCAACACCGATGCAATACTGAAATCATAACACACATGCTCCCTAAAACCATGCCTGCCCCTCAAGATTCCGATAAATCTAATCCTCCTAGAACCATGCTGCCTCAGTCTCTCCGTGATCTGATAATCTCCTTGTCATCAATGGCAGTACCATCCTATCGCCTCCCACGTGACCGTCTCTTCCATGGTTCTTCCTTGGTGTACATCTACATATAGGATGTAAGCATTCAAAACCACCATTTTGAGTAGAAATAACTCCAAGTCTTTGGCAAAGATATTCAAAGGCTCGTGGTAAGTGGTTTTGTAAAGATGTTCACCACTTGTTCTTTTTTGCCCAAACACTCAACTCTGATGTTCTTTCTGCAACATGTTCCCATATAAATTTATACTTGATTGGAATGTGTTTGTCTTGGAGCGTATCATCGAAGTTTTTGAGATACCAATGGCACTTGTATTATCACAAGAGTATTGGAATGGGGCTCATCATACTCAACTCAGAGTATTTGTCAAAGTTTGTTTCATCCAAAGAACCCGCATACAACATGATGCTGCTGCAATATACCTTCTGCATGTAGATAGAGATACCGGCGATTGTTTCTGCTTAGCCATGATACCAAACACTCACTCAAGTAGAACGCTGCTCCACTAGTGCTTCATCGGTATTCAATACAACCTGCCCAATATGCTTTTGTGTAGGTAATAAGTGATAGATTTTTTTCCTTTTGGATACCATATCCAAACTCTTATGTTCCTTGATATATGAAGATCTTCTTTACTACTAATACATATGATTACTTTGGTGCTTGTACCCTGTAAGCTACCTATCCAATCATCATGATTACATCTCGGTCTATGTTGTCACATAGTAGGTTGTCAATCATTGACCTATATTGCCTTTCATTTGTAGACTTTGAATCATCATCTTTGCTCAACTTCTTACAACTGGTTTGCATGGGAGTGATAACCGGTTTGCAATCTTTCATTCCTCAACATCTTTAGCATTTTTCGGATATACTTGGTTTGAGAAATAAAATTTTGGTTGCTTGAAATATCTCAAGTCCTTAAAGAAGGATAGTTCCAAGTAATGACATTTCAAATTCACTGCATGTCTTTGTAAATTTCTGGCTTAACTTATCATCATCACTACCAAAATAATATTATCATTAATATAAACTTTAATTAATAAAATATTACCTTGACTTACCTTTGATGTAGAGGTTGTTGCCTTCACTTCCTTTTTTTAACCCTACATGATGTATATACTTATCCAGCCTAGAGTACCATGCTCTAGGAGCCTCAAGTGACCATAGAAGCCTTCGCACTTACACACATAGTCTATAAATTCTCTCACAACTGAACTCTTCTGGTTGTTTAATTTAGACTTTTTCTTCAAGTTCCCATTCAAAAAAGATGATTTTATCTATCCTGATATACTTAACATTTTTGGAACATGCATAAACTAAAAGAAAAACAGCCTTGCTTCCATTCCGAACCGGGCATATGTCTCTTCAAAGTTGATTCTTCAATCTGTGCATATCCTTACATAAATAATCTAGCTTTGTTCCTTTGTAACCCGCCCATCTTCATTCAATTTATTCCCTAAAACCCATTTTGTGTGTCGTGATCACATTCTTATTCTTTGGTCTTGAAACTACTTCCCAAGTGTCATTTTTCTCTATTTGATCCAATTCTTTCATCCATGGCCTTTATTCCAAAATTCGTCTCTTGTTGGCTTCTTCAAAACAGCTTTGTTCAATTGTAGATAAGAGTATAGGTGTGTTTGTTCGGGTGAACATTTTTCTTCTAGTCTCAACTCCACATCTTTGTTTCCAATAACTGATCCAAGGATGATTCCTCATCACGCTTGCTGTGGGTGTCTTGGAGATACTTTTGTTGACTTGTTTTCTCAAATTTTCAATGGATTCTCTTCATCTTCATCTTCATCTTCATCTTCATCTTCCTCTCTTCTTCTTCTTTCATTTTCTTTCTCTCAAAAAGTTGTTCCATTGATTTGTTTTCTTCTTTCTTTGATTTTGGGCTGCCTATTTCATCAATTGTTGATGCTTCACAACTTTGTTTAATCTTAAATTGTAACACTTGTATGTTTTCCTTTGTACTCTGAGCAACTAACAAGTATTTCTTTTGTCCACAATGAGTCAAACTTCTCCATTCTCGCCATCTTCTCTTTTGATGTAGCATTTGCTTCCAAAAACTCCTCTCAAGTGCTTCACATTTGTCGGCCTTCCTTCCATAGCCTCTGTATGGAGTTTTTTATCGTAAGAAAGAGAATTACTCTAATTTTAATGTGAACTGATGTATGCTCTACCTATGTCCAAAAAATATCCGTTAACTTTTGAATCCATTATCATTGTTCGGCTTGCATTGTAATTCTCCTCTATTCTTTTTTTCAATAACTCCATTCTCAAGGAGGTGTCCTAGCTGCATGGAGAATTGTATTTTTATTCTATGATTGCTGCAAAAGAGTCCATAAATTCCTTTTGAGGTGAATTCTCCTCCATTATCCTATCTTTTAAGTATTTGATTCTTGAATCCATCTCATTTTCAACCATTTCCTTGTAGATCTTGAAATTTTCAAAAAGATTTCATTTGTTCTTGAGAAAGCAATCCGTCGCCATTATTGTATAATCATCAACCAAATGATAAAGTATCTCTCACCTTTTAAGCCTTTTGTTGTAGTTGGTACAACTAGATCAAGATGCACAATTTCCAATGGTTTTGTTGTTGAATACCCTTGATTTGAACCCGGTCTTTTGTTTGCTTTCCTGTTGGCAATGCTTGCATAAAGTGTTGGTTGGTTTCGTGATCCTGGGAATTTCTCAATCGCTTCTCTTTTGTTAACTTCGACAAGGTTATCAAAATGAATGTGACCCATTCTTTTGTCCCATAGCCAACTTTCATCTTCCTTTCCTAGACAACACCCTTTCATTTCCAATTTCGCTTTCACACACATATATACATTGAAGTTCTTATAGTTGTAGCTGACTACCCTTCTTCCTCAACCTTCTTTTCTTATCTCACACTTTTGTGAATCGAAGTAACTTTATGACCTTGGTCACACATTTGACTCACACTTAAGATTGTTTCATATCTTCTACTAGTAGAACATTTTTCTCTTTTTCATTCTTGTTCCTACTCCGGATCAGGCTTTTTCCAATGATTTTGATGAATATTATTCACAAAGGAGACTCTGATCCATCTCTTTTCAGTATCGTAATGTAAGAAACTTGTCTCTATCACCTCATTATGTTTTGAACATCCACTACAACATACCAACCATGTTTCTTCATATCTTGTAGAGCGACTGCATTCTTCATTTCTATAATTTATCTTTGCTTTCTTATCCATGTCATTTTTCTGAGATTCTTGTTTGTGACTCGTTGAGGTTCTTTAGGAGGGACTGGTTATTTCAATTTTGGCCATGTGTCCAAAATTGTTACATTTGTAACATTCCACTTCAAGGTTCAAGGATTGAAACGTGGTTGTAACTTTTATTTTCTGTGTTTCACTAGGTCTTCTTTGAATAACCCCTTTGTGTATGGCTCTCAAAGTAGTTATTGTTCCTAGCGTTAGCTCTGTAATTCATACTTTTATGTCCAAAATTATTACAAGCATAACATAAAACCAAAAAATATAGCTTGATATCTAGTAGTTAAGATCTTATGAAATGAGGTGTTGTTATGAATCCTTCTTATTCTTAAGACCTATATGTTTCTGTCGATCATTGATTCTAAAATCTGAATCTTCTGGTGGAGGAGTGTCCTTGTAATCTTCCTCTTGTATATCCTTTTATCCCTTTGATTGTTTCTCGTGATAACTTTTGATTTGTTTTTGCTCAAGGTTTTGGGAGTTTGATCCCTTTCGGCTTGATTGTGTTCCAAGTCTCGACTTGCTCAAGATAAGATGTTTGACCCACAATGTCATCCTATAACTTTTGAGCTATTCTCGCTTATTTTCTTTGAATATCCTTTCTAGTGTGACAATCTCCGCCTGTGTTTCCCAACGATCTCGCCCTTTCCTTTCCTTATAGTTGTTCTTGAGTGCTTCTTCAATTATTTTATCTTCTTCTATTTGAAACTTCCAATTTTGTAATCATTTTGTTCTAGTTCCTTGAGTGTCTTTTTTCTTATTTAGTTCTCATTGTAGTTTCTTGTTTTTTCTTCTTTCTCCATAACTTCTATGGCACTCCATTAATTCTTCTCGGAAGTCAACTTCACCTTCAATTTCTTCTCTATATGCTTTTTGAGTCTTTATCGCAGGCCTTCTACCGCCATGAATAGAACTCCCCCTGTTTCATCATTAATGACTTCTTTTTCATTTGATGATGAGATGTCTTTGGTGCAAAAGTTTTCTTGAAACTTTCTTTGTAGTTATTTTACCTTTATGTTTGTTCCGCCTTTGAGTAACCTTCATCATTTCATTTTTCTTATGAGGACATTTGTTAAGAAAATGACTAATAAACACAATTAAAAATCAAGGAAGCTTACTGTGCTCACCATTGGTTTCCTTTTTCAGTCTTTTGATGAATTTGGCCTCTTCTTCATCATCTTCCCAGACGTCGTTCCTTCGGCCATATATTCTTCTTGTTCCTTTTTCTTTTTTCTTTGACTTTGGATGTTTCTAGTCGCCTTTACATTTGATTTTCCTGCTTAGTTCATATCTCATATGCTATGAAGATTCCATGCAGCCATTCATGCTTATTGAGTTTAGATCCATCTTTCTTCTTTGTGCTAATATCTTAGGGTTGAATCTCAGGAAGAGATCTTAGTACCTTTTTGAACAATTACAGATTACTCAATTTCTTCTCCCAACTTCTATGTTTGCATTCACTGTTTCATCGATCAAAAGAAGTAGGCTGCGATATCTTCATCTTCCTTCATTTTTTAGTTGTTCGAACTCACCCATGTAAATTTGGCTTTTGTTGTTTTGACTTTGAATCTCCTCATAAATATTTCGAAGCTTGTCCCAAATCTCTTTTAGTAGATATTTACAATGTGCAACTTGGTGAATACTGCATCACTAAGACCATTCATAAGTGCATTTATGTCTTTGGAATTATTCTCACCGGAGTTTCACTGTTTGTCACCTATTATGGAACTGTTGGTGCTGTGTATCCATCTACAATTGATTGCCAAACATGAAATCCCCTGTTCCTGTATATATGTCCTCATCTTTATGCTCCTAAAAGCATACTTTGTCCATCAAACTGTGGTATTCCATTTTTTATACGAGTTGGTACTCTTATGATCTACCTTTCGGTTAAATTGATTTCTCAAGGAACCTCCTCTGATACCACTATTGGGATTACCGAGAGGGGTGAATTAGTAATAATGTAGCTATAATCATTTTTCTTCAAATGTTATATATCAATGTAGAATTATTATCAAATAATGAGCAGAATAAATAAACAATCACACCCATACACAACACACCAATTGTTTTACATGAAAACCCAAATCGGAGAAAACCACATATCGTTTTTCTTATATGTTTTGAAGAATTACATATTCATTGGAAGCACTAACTTTGTTTTCTGGGCCATAACCGGAAGGGGATTCCAACCCCCTAGTTTCTCAAAGTACAACCTGAGGGAAGATCCAAACCCCCAAATATCTCAAGCTACAAACTGTGGCGCAAGGAGGCTACAACCCCCAATGTTCTCCTCGATACAACCGTATAGTGGCTACAACCACCGCTCTTGCCCCGTCCCACCACCCTCAAGTAGAAGTAGAATGATGGAAACCACTATCACACTATCACCGTGAGATACTCATTGTAAACATGTACCAATAAATCTGGACCATCCATCAACCTCAGACTTCACCCTGTAATCAATATGTACCATAAAAATGCATCAACCATGCACCAACATAAAATCAACATGTGTACTATAAACAAGTGTATCAACCATGCACCAACCTCAGTAATCAACTCAGACTATAAACAAGTGCATCAACCATGCACCAACCTCAGAATCAACTCCTTTTTACCATAAACAAGTGCATCCAACCATGTGCCAAGTATGTACCAACTATGTGTCAACTACTATCAACTATGACTCATCAATATGTACTCAACATCATCAACTATACACCTCATAAAGTGTGCACTAACTCAACAACTACTTGTCTCAAACTATGTACTCAATATGTACCTCAACCAAAATCCTCTATCAATTTCACTATCCAAATCTGATTTGTAGCTCAGAATAGACTCCGTGTATATGATCACATTCCCCGCAAACCTTCCTTAACTTTAAAAACAAGAGACTAGCATTTTCATCAAACTTTTCTTTAGTCTCACATGCCTAGTTTTGGATTAATCAACAACCCTAACTTGAAGTAATCATAACTTCCTTTGGAATCTATAATGTATTATCCGAATAAATGTTCATTGTGTTTTATGCAATTCTCCAAGTGGCACTACTTGAAACTTCCTAAAAGGATTTATAGAAAAATGACATACCTAATGGTTCTGGCTTATTCTAGAGAAGGACCTATAGAGAATGCCCTGCACAAAATATTTAATGAAATGATCGAAACTGTTACAAAACATACTAAAGACTCCATCTCTAACCAACACAATTGGTTTCACCGACCTTGAATCTGTTATGAATAAGTTATGATGTTTTACCCGAAACACCGATTTTGACTAGTTTCAGACTGACTACGTACCTTATTCTTCCACAGAGTGTAACTCCCAAAATACAACAACCCAAAGCTAAAAATTTTAACCATAGATACTTGATATGTTTTCTCAATGGAATAAAAAATTCAATGTCTGAATCATTATATAAAAAAAAAAAAAAAAAAAAAAAATGGTGAGATGACCTGAAAATAACATACCTTAGAAAGCACCATCAAAAGAATTTATCCCTTCCTTGCATTTTCGGCCTTCTTTCTTCACTTTCCCTCAGAATTTCAGCTTATAGATCATTTGTATACCAGACACTTATAGGTATTCAATATGCTGAAGTGTGTTTCAAAATGAGAGAGCCTTTGCCTCTTATTTACACCTCCAAGTAGCTTCCTTAAAAACATCTTCTAGGTCACTTGGTCCCACTTCTCCTTTATTTTAGGGTTGGGTCCACTTCTAATTTCTCCATTAAAATTCATTATTGAAATAATTTTTTTTTCAGATTCACTTTGGAATTATAATACACCTATCAATTTCACTTTATTATTTACCTTTTAAAATCTCTTAAACCACTTTGATTAATTTGACCTTTGGGGCTTCTAGGATGACATATGAGGGTCCTCCAACTTCCCCTGTGAAGGCCATAACTTCCCAAAACCAAGAGGGAATTATGTGACGCTCTACATACCAATTTAAATGACATGACATACTATCCATATAGACAGTATTATTCAAAATATATCATAACTCATACCGCTACTCATCAAACAAACTTTGGTCCACTACCTAAACTGGTCTCCAACTGCATGGCCATAACTCTCTAACCGTGAGGAATTATGTGGACGCTCCACATACCACCGTAAATGACATGACAAGAACTATCCATCTAGGATATTTTTCCGGCCAAATTCACTTTTCTTCATCTCATTATTCCACAATTAAGCATGGGTTCTCTTACTCCACAAAGTCATTCCATGAGGGATTTCACCATGGGTGTCCACTTTTGAGTTCATCCATATTTACTTCTTATCAACTATGACAAAAATAATGAGTCATATTTATATCAACCACTATTGCCCTTATTACCCAAACCTTGTTACTTCTGCCTTTCTTCAAGGGTTGACATCAATGAAAACCAACCTTAATCAACAATCTCGTATCTTTAGAGATAGGCTACCACCATTCTAACCATTTTATGTTCTAAGGCAATATTGTTCTTCTATTTTATTCATTAATTTATAATTTTGGTGTTACATTATTTTTGTGTTATTTGCTATAGTTTTGTTTGTATCTCATTTCGCTCTCAATATAATCGATCATATTTTTTTTATCAAGAGGTGGATTCTTAAAAATAATTATTGATCTACAAAGTATTGTGGATATTCCAATACCGAACAATTTGTCACAATAGATCTTATAATAAGTTATGAAATCTTAGATTACACAATTTATTTCCTTAGATCCCACATTAATTATTACTTGCTTATTGCTTAGATTTATGAAAATAACTCTAATTTGAAAATGAAAGAATAATAAAATATACACATCATCCACACAATTGAAAACTTTACATACCCTAGGAAACTCGATATAGGAGAAAACCCATCTAGAAGGTAAGGCCTATGATTTTCTCTTTCTTCATTTATGAAAATGCAAATGCAAAGAAAGGGGAACTTACTATGGAGTTTTCTATGACTATGGGGCTTGAATGGCTACTACAAACTCTCCTTCCTACCTTTGTTAAGGCCAAATACCACTCCTATATGGTCTACTCAACTATGGAAAAATACAACACAATTTATGGAATCCTCAACTCTCAATTAGTGACAAGGTTTTGGAACTTCAAGAATCTTTTTGAAAGTACACATGTGGTTATCCACACATGTGTGAGTAATAGGGAATGATGTGGAATCCACTTCCTCGTACCACAATGGTCAACAAAGTAGGTCAACTTGGAGGAGACATAACTTCTCTTTGCACACGAAGCTTTGATTGAGGCGATTCTTCCACTATTGGAAATGTATCGATGTGTGGAGTAACGATAAAACTATAGAAGCTATGTTTGTAAAGTTTTGACCCCCAAAATGTTGTTTGATGCCCTGCTAAAATGACTCTTGAAGATTCCACCCAAATTTTCAAACTAAAACCTAACACTAAAATGGACCCTGCAAGCCAATTCCTCTCCATTTTCCACCTGTAAATTATTAAAATATATACAAAATTGTATACTAATCCATTATGGTTTAGTTATAAGTTATAACCCATTTTTTTTTTTTTTAATTCTAAAATATATTTTTTATTTAATTTATTTTTGAATATATGTAATATTGCAATATTAATCATCCATTCATATTGCTTGTATCCATTTATTTAAAAATATAATATATTAATCATCCATTCATATTGCTTGTAACAAAATAGCAATGTAATATACTTACAATCCTTTCCTAGTGTTTAGGATAGCGTGAAGTATGAGTGTTTTTATCTTTACTACATACTGGAATGTAGAGTCCCTGTGGGGAACCAATGAAAGATGATGCTAATAAAAGACGATCTTGAGCATCTATGAAAAATGAAGATGTGAATGAATTAAGAAAGGTATCATCCAGAAAGATAAAGGGGAATAATCGAGACGAGTGGCCCAATGAATAAAATAAAATAAGAAAGGTACCATCAAGAAAGAAAATGCATGAGGGCACAAAGAAAGATGGGGAATAATCAAAATATGGAGACGAGTGGCCCAGTTATACTGTCGTAACTTGTGACTCTTAGAAGAATAAAAACTAATTAAAAAAGAAAAAGAGAAGATGCCACCCAGATAAACAACACAACGAGATGGAGGACTAATCAAAAGAGAAGAGCATGATAGTAAAAAGAAGAAAATAATAATCAAAAGAAGCGAAAATGCATCACATAGTTAAAAAGAAACGAAGAAATAGCCAAAAGAGAACAGCGTGACAGTACAAAGAAGAGATAAGGATTCATCAAAAGAAGCGAAAATGCATAACAGTAAAAAGTAAAAAAGAGAAGAAGGGGAAAAGAAAATTCCCTTCGTGGAAAAGAAAAAGATTAACGAATAATCGAAAGAGCAGAGGTTCCAGGGCCCAGAAGAGAAAAATGCGTCTCTTCGAAGCAAAGAAAACGTGAATGAAGAATAGAAGAGAAAGAAGAGCAGAGTCAGTGAGTAGAAAATGGCAGAAGAGCACAGAATTTTGAGCAGCGTGTTGTTAGTGTTGCAACTGTGTCTAGGCATATGGCAATTCGTGAAGCTGACCCCTGTTGGAGGCCTGGTACAAGGTGGAATGGGCTGGTTGTTGTCGCTGCTGCCTTTCCGCCTGTCCGCTTACGCATTACTGCAACGTTACCGAGGCCGTATGTTCAAGAAAGTGCATTGCATTGTACTGAGCACAGCTGCAGGGACGCAAGGTGAATTGATGACCGTGCCAATCCGAACAAGTGATTATGAAAGAGCTGAGATTATCAATATTTCCTACTTGGGCTCTGATTACCAGCTAAGGAGAGGGGACGGAAACAAGTTGTTCGTGAATAACAAAATGTCGTATTACATTAGTGAGTCAATCTGGCAAAATCTGATGCCACTCCAAGATCTGCGCAGCAATGACGTGTTCATTAAAGGTTGTAAAGATTTTTGGGAAATGGTGGTCACAGGCGGTGTCATGACGTTATCAGAAGCACTGGATTGTATGATACTTGAAAACCAGCCTATCATGTCAACAGATAATGAGTGGCTTCTCCCCGTCAACCTGACATTGTCCGAGGAGAAACTGCTGAAAGTTTTAAACTTGGTTGGGTTGTTCCTCCAAACAAAGAAACTTTTTTGGTTGACTCCTATTTTGTTGAGCTTTGCGTCGGCAGTATTGGAGTTCAACACAACATTGAGGGCATGGCTTTACAAGAACATCAATACAGTGTTTTGCTGGTCAATGCATCTGATGTGTGACAAACTGCCTTACTCAATGAGGAGGCAAGTCTATTCTTTGGGGAAGTGGGTGGAGAATTTGAAGCCGTGCAACGATATAGAATTAAGAGTTGTCCGGGGCGATATATGCGCACTCATCGGTGGAGCTGCAAAATCTCATGCGGAAGATGCAACTTTGGTGCAGGTGCCTTGGTTAAACGTTCAACGGGTAACACAAAAAAACTTTGAATGTGACCCCATTCATTTCAGGTGTGAATTTTTTTCAGAAGTTGATAAATGCGGCGTTGGTGTGGTGTACTCTGATGATGACAAAGCGGCGCTGTTTGTGGATTGTAAGAGTAGTGATGAGTTTGTGAAGATATGTACATTTGTTCATTGCATGGCAAAGAATCGTTCAGGCTCACTCAAATCTAATGACCGTAAAAATAAAGTCCAGGTTCGCGGGTGGAAGGAGTCTGTTCGCCATTATGTAAAAAGTGGATTTCCTCCCATATACGAACTCAAATTAGAACATGTGATTGTCAAAGGCGCCTAAGTCAATTTTTAAGATTTTTTTCAAAGGTTTTGTGAGAGATAATGCTTACAAGTGTAGTAACTGTGAGTTTCTAAGTTAATTATAACTGTTGTAACTGTGAGTTTTAACTATCACTGTTGTAACTGTGAGTTTCTAGTTTTACTATTTTTAGCTAATCAGATCCACTTGAGTCAGTGATCTGCATGCTATATATGTAACCTCCATTTGTTTATTAAGTAACGAAAACTTTTTGTGTTGTGTGAATCTTGTGCAATGGCTTCCCTCTCGATTTCTAAGTTGGTATCAGAGCTCGTTCTGGCTTAGACTCCTTCGTGGGAGGGCCAGGAATATGTGAAAGACTGAGAGTTGATCCTCTGCACATATTTTGCTTAGGGAGTGTTGAATTTCTAAAATTTATGTAGAAGTGTGAGAATATATTTGTTTTGTGAGTGTGTTTTGTTGTTTGTCTTGTGAGGAGTGTTGACCTGCGATTTGATGTGCCATTTCTTTTGGTAGCTGCTGAGTGGAGATAAGTATTGATCGAGTCGCTGCCAACGGAGAGAGAAAATTGCTGCCAGATTTAGAGAAAATCACTGCCAAAAATTGAGCCCACGTCAACTATCATTACCGAGAGGAGGAGGTCGTCTGTTGCATTCGCCGTGAGAAGAAAAAAACATCCGACGTCTGAAGAAAGGGAATATACTCTGTTTAAATTAAAGAAGAGGAGATCGTCATTGTGAAGCAGATTTAAAGAAAGTCGACTGTGTGAAGGAGCCCAGGGAGGAATCTACGTGAAGGAGTTGAATCTGCATGAAGGAGCTATGAGAAGAATGCGTTGCCGCCTTAGAAATAAATTTGTTGCATGGTTATTAAATTTAATCATAGAATGCATGGCATTGGCATTCTAAATGATGTTTAAGTCAATGATGTGGTCATACTTCTTATTTTTTATTATTTTGAAGATGATGTAAATTGTGGTTTGATGTTGTGATGAAAGCTCTATTTGGATATGGAGGCACCCATCTCCAATTGTGTGTTGTCTCTTTGAGAGTAACCTATCTTATATCAGATTGGGTTTGTTGTTGTTGTGTCAAATATTTTTTTTTTATTTGAGTGTGTAGATTTGTGAGAATTAAAGAATCAATTAGGGATTAGAGTAGCATCTTTTAAAGTTAGTGGTTTTTGGTGCACTTCGGTGCTATAGGAATACATGACTGGTTTAAATATGTCTACAAGTCTATTCAAAGATGGAAATTATTGTTGTACTTCGGTGCTTCATAGTCAATACTTACAGGTTATCATTGTGTGGTGTGTGGTGAGTTTAAAGTTTTTATATAAGTGCTTATGTAAAAATAAGAACTTGTATCTTGATGCAAGCTGGTAGCCCCAGTTTCAAGTACAATGTTTTTATTGGAAGTCACCTTATGTAAAGGAATGTTGAA
>SNQJ01S0155183.1:5114-27596 GCA_010110895.2 Picea sitchensis
CTTGCTCATGGCTATGTACTGTAACTTTACATTTTTTCTCTGGACCAAGTCTTTGATGTAGTGGTACCTCATGTCAATATGTTTTGACCTGTCGTGAAATACTAGGTTCTCTGTTAATTTTATGCAACTTTGATTATCACATCAAGCATAGGAAGGTCATCATTCTTGTTGATAGTGAAAGCACCCATAATTTTGTTCATCGCCGCATTGCCCAAGAAACTAATTTATATATCTATGTAGTCAATAATTTCCAAATCATGATTGCCAATGGTGGGTCCATGAAATGTGGAGGGCATTGTGAAAATGTGTGTCTCTAAATTGGTGACTACCACCTGAAATCTCATATGTTTTCTATCGACATGGGTGGTTGTGAAATTGTGTTGGGTGCAGACTATCTAAGGAATTTGGGTCCCATTCTCATGGATTTTAAGAAATTAACCATGCACTTAGACTAGCAGGGCCAGTAATATAAGTTCCAAGGCATCATTGTCGGTTCCCTTGAGATCATTAGTTCCCATCGCATGGAAACGCTGATAAAAAAGGTCATTCAGGCGTTATTTCCCAACTCCATGCCATACAAGAAACTGAGACACCCTCTATGCCACAAGACCTCCAATCCATTCTCTCTAAACATCAAGTGGTTTTCCCCACTCCCCATGGACTCCCTCCTTCCCATTTTTTCACGATCATTCCATTCCCCTTGTCCCGGGAATCCTTCCTACCAATATCCGCCCCTATCATCACCCCTTTTCCCAAAAAATGAAATTTAGAAAATGGTTCAAGAACTTCTTAACGCAGGTGTTATCCACCCTAGTATGAGCCCATACTCTTCTCCTATGGTCATGGTCATGAAAAAAGAAGTTTCTTACCACATGTGTCCTTTTTTATGCGCCCTCCACAAACTCACCATTAAAGACAAATTTCCCATTCCTGTCATTGATGACCTCTTGGATGAATTGAGTGGCACCCAGTTATTCACTAAACTTGATCTTCATTATGGATACCACCTGATCTATATGAAGGAGGCATACATTCCTAAGACTTCCTTTAAAAATCATGAGGGCCACTATGAGTTTTTTTTCATGCCCTTTAAATTATGTAATTCTCCCTCCACTTTCCAAAGCCTCATGAATCATTTCTTCCATCCTTTTCTTCGTCATTCTGTCTTATTTTTATTTGATGATATCCTCATCTATAGCAAAACCTAGAAAAACCATCTTTCTCACGTGGATCGAGTTCTCCATCTACTCTCTCAACACCAACTTTTCCTGAAACAATCTAAATGTGCTTTTGGTGCCTCATAAGTCAAGTACTTGGGTCATCTTGTTGGCAAGCATAGCATCAGGGTGGATCCTAAAAAGATTGAAGCTACGCAAGATTGGCCTCACCCAAAAAATCTCAAAATTTTGTGTAGATTTCTGGGCTTAACAGGTTATTATCGAAAGTTTGTTAAGAATTATGGAAAAATTGTGGCCCCTCTCACTGCTCTCCTTAAAAAGAAGTCTTTCACTTGGACTCCAACAGCTTCTCAGGATTTTCAAACCTTGAAGATGGCCATGTGTACCACTCCAGTCCTAGCACTTCCTAATTTCACAAAGAACTTTGTCCTGGAATGTAATTCTTCATGGAAAGGAATTGAATTTGTCCTTATGCAAGAGGGTTGGCCTTTGGCCTTACTAACAAACAAATTTCTGAACGAAATTTGGGCAAATCAATCTATGAAATGGAAATCTTGGTTATTTTGCATGTTGTTGATATTTGGTGCCCTTATCTATTGGGGAAACGCTTCCAAATTAAGACAGATCATCAAAGCTTCAAGTGTTTTATGGAACAACACATTTCCTCCCCAAAGCACTAAAAATGGGTGACTAATCTCTTTGGATATGATTATGAGATCATTTACAAGAAAGGCAAAGAGAATGTGGTTGTAGATGCAGTTTCCTGAAAATATGAACATGAAGGGTTTCTTTTTTCTCTCTCCTTCATTGTACGAGATTAGCTCCAAGTCATTTGCCAAGAATGGCTACAAGATCCCAAAAGTTTGCATATGATACAACAATTGCAGTCCAATTCTCTAGTTTTCCTAGGGTGCTCTTGGCTCTAGGATCTGCTTCGATACAAAGGCCATTTGTATTTAATTAAACAGTCAAAACTTAAATCCACAGTACTTTCCGATATTCATGCTACACCCACAGCTGGGCACTCAAGGTTTACCAAAACCTATGACAGGGTCAAACGTTCTTTTTTCTGGGATGGTGTGAAACAGGGCTTTCATAATTTTTTGGTTGAATGTGATGTGTGTCAACGCAACAAGGGTGAAATAGTCAAATCTCCTGGCACACTACAACCAATTTCGATTCCACCTTCTATTTGGTGAGATATATCTATGGATTTTATTGTAGGCTTACCTAAATTAGGAAATAAAGCAGTCATCATGGTGGTCGTTGATCACCTTTCCAAGTATGCTCATTTCTATGCTCTTCAACACCCATTTACAACATCCATTGTGGCTCAATGTTTCATGGATCAGGTCTTCAAGCTTCATGGAATGCCGCATTCTATTGTTTCTGATTGTGAACCAACTTTCACCAACAATTTTTGGCAAGAACTTTTCAAGCTACAAGGAAGCCAATTGCATCTCAACACAACTTATCACCCGCAGAATGATGGTCAAACTAAAGTTGTCAACAAGTTTTTGGAAACATATTTGAGGTGTTTTGCATCAGAAAATAAAAATTAGTGGGATCAATGGTTACCACTAGATGAATGGTGGTACAACACTTTATGCCATACAACTACCTGCAAGACTCCTTTTGAAGCATTATATGGACAAAATCCACCTTCATTTCTCTCATATTTACTAGGTGTCTCGAAGGTCCAAGCAGTTGACCAAACATTTACAGTTCGAGAGGCTATTCTCCGTACCCTCAAAGATAATTTGGTCATGGCCCAGAATTGCATGAAGAAACAAGCAGATCAAGGTCACTCTGAATGTCAATTTGCAGAAGGGGATCAGGTGTTTCTTCGACAACAACCTTACAAGAAAAATTCCCTCAAGGCTGACCATTGTAAGAAACTGGCGCCCAAATTTTATGGTCCTTATACCGTTCTCAAGCGCATGGGACAGGTGGTCTATTAGTTAGATTTTCTTAGTCATTCTAAGTTGCATCATGTTTTTCATGTTTCTTTCTTAAAGAAGGTGATTGGAACTAAGTGCCAAACTCAAACCAACCTTCCCAAGTTGGAAGAAGAAGGATCCATTTGGCTACAGCCAAAAGCAGTTTTGGACCAGTGTAAGCATTGCCTGCATCAACAAACCATCAAGGAAGTGTTAGTCCAGTGGAAAGATACAACCCCAACAGATGCCACTTGGGAACCAACTACCATTCTGCAACAATTTCCACATCCCAAGCCTTGAGGACAAGGCTGATTTTAAGGGGGAGGACATGTTAGGGACCTAACCCCTCACGCAGGTAGAATAATACATTGCGATGTAATAAAGGTCAATATTAATAAGGCCTAGCAACAAGGAAGAATAAGTCGAATGTAAGAAGACCTAATGGAATATTTTGCTTCTAGAAGGACCTTCCTCTAGATGGTTCTTTTGATAGACATATTTAGTATAAATAGGAGTCGAGGGTATGAGAACTGTTGTCTTCGATATTATTGTAATATAACTCTACTCTACCGGAGGTTTCCCCCTCGAAGAGGCAAGTGAACATTGCTCTCAGTAATCGAAGTGCTCTTTCTGGTGTTATTCTAGTATCATTTTGGTATTATTATGGTGTTGTTCTGGTTATATTGTTGTTCATTTTCCATTTCTAGCATTTTATTTCTGTTCTGCATACATTTTATATATGGAATATTACATACATTAACTATTGCTTTCATTGATAAGTCCATGGTTTTATGAAGTACTAACATCAAATTGTACTTGCAAAAGATATTGTTTTCTTGTTGGTTTGTTCTGGGCAGGTACATATAAGCACATCACTTCTTCATTAGTTAAAACCTTGGGAATTTCTGATCAGTGTGACTTGTGAGAGGGGATATCTTTATAGACACTTTAACCTTTGCATTCTCAAACCCCTAGGTCATCGGGGACATCTCCCCTAGGCCATCAACCCTAAGTAGAAAGAGGTATCTTATTAAGGTGACACTGATAGGATAACTTCATGTTACACCAATTTTCCTCCCTTAGCCTTTCCCTTTGGGACAAGCACAAATTGCGCGATAACAGGGACTTCGAGAGATTTCTCTATAGAAGACTTTGTTTCTCCTAAATTTTGAATTCCTGAACCGCTTAATATTTATGAGGTCCACGTAGTACACCCATCCTCATATAAGATGGTGACATGTGGACCCATGTGTCAGACTGCTATTGGTCCAACAAGGTCATCCATGTACCGTTCTAACTAACATGTGGCAGTACTAGGGAAGTCCATGTTACCCTAGGTGACGTTATCATGCCACATCACTTCAGAACTTTGGGCCTCATGAGATTTCACCTTAGCTCACTTTGTTTCTCTTGAATGCCAAACCCCCGAACTAGTCGATCTACCTGGGGAAAATCCATGTCTCTCCTTCTCTTGGATGATCTATGGCCAAAAAGTACTTCAAAACTTCATAACTTTGGGCTTCGACCCTTTTTTCTTAAAAAAACATAATTTTCTCCGAAGTCACAAAGTCTGAAGGAATTAGAGGTTGATTTTCATGAACCTTCTCCAGATTTGAGGGTTGGGAAAGGTCCACCTTTCCTCATGTAGATCGTGTGGCCCAAATTCCCTCTTGTGGCTATCAACCACAATTATTTTGGTTTTCTTCCCTTCTGACTTTCTTGGACCACTATACCTCCTGATATTTGGAACACATCTAATGTGGTCCCTCAGTGCCCTCCTGACATCCTGAATGCTCTAAGAATGTTTTTTTTCCATTTCAACAATAGTTCACTCTGAAGACTTTTCTTCAATAACCACTTATCCAACCCATATAGGCTCATTATTGAAACCATGGGATATGATACCAAATTGTAATGTCCCCCGGTCACCCGAAGGCCAAACCACACTACCTCAGACATGTTGATGAATGCATCTATGTGAGACATTCTCCAGATTACAAACCTATGAGATGTGGATCATTGCAACTATGTGAGTCTTTTTCTCATCTTACAAACCTAAGATAAATACCCTAAGAAGGGTACGTAGTTCCTGCTTGAGACATATCTAGGAACATAGAGATGAACTCATACATTCAGAGAGTTGAGAAGAACTCCAGATGATTATCTAGTGGGAAAGGTGATCTATTGAGTTAGACATGCTTGTGGCTGAGAACAAGGTGAACTTGTGAAATACCAAAGTGTTGGGTGCATCGTCATGTGAACATAAATGAATATGATGTATTAGCCTCCTCTGAGTAACATAGTTGATGAGAAGACTCCAGATGATTCTCCTATGTGAGGCAGTGGGAATGAAGATATGTAGAGTGGATGTGACTATGGACGATCATAGGTGAACGTGTGAAGATATTGTTCTTATGTGTAATGTAGTGAACCAAAGATATGACATCCCTATGGATGTGCCCCTAGTGGGTGAGCACTAGTGGGTGTATCCGATCCTTTTCTATATATTGTTCAAGAGTCAGACCTACCTGTAACCCTAATTGTTATGTAAAGGGTACAGGTCGGCCCCACCTTAATGTGATTAATAATAAATGTAAAACATAATTTATATGTTTAATATTAATTATAATAATTATAATTATAATGTAACTTAGAGAGTTCGGACCTGTTGAGCCAATAGACACTTCAGTTGATAGGTTTAGGTTAGTATAAGTAAAAGTAAAATCCCCATTGTAGAAACATATCTTTCTTGTGAGTTTGGAAATTTCAGCAAGTACATCTACTTGGGAAAAGGTGCACACCCCTCTTGGGTGCTATTCTTCTAGGGTTTGAGCACCCTCTTGTGTTCTAGGTATTTCTTTGCGGTGAAGGTATTTCTCTTGAAGAATATAGCAAAGGATTTGGCTGGATTTTCTCCCTTGTTGTGAAGGGTTTCCCAGGATACTTCTTGTGTTCTTATGCATGGTGTTTCTTCTTGTGATGTTGGTTGTTACAACATTATTGTCTATGGTTAAGTTAAATGCCGAAATTAAATGAAATTCATGCTTAACCTAGATTATTGAAAAATCAACATGGAATCAAAGAATAGGTCTTGAAGAACCCATTGCACAAGAATCTACCAGTGTCCTTTCTTTTTTCCAGAACCGTACGACCCTCCTAGGGTTTCTAGAAAATCTGTATGGCCTTC
The DNA here is from genome assembly GCA_010110895.2 of Picea sitchensis. Classification (NCBI taxonomy): domain Eukaryota; kingdom Viridiplantae; phylum Streptophyta; class Pinopsida; order Pinales; family Pinaceae; genus Picea; species Picea sitchensis. Next base: position 11,420 of record SNQJ01S0155183.1, read on the forward strand.
CTTTATGAGGTGTTTCATCCCTTAAACACTTGAACATTGGGAATAATTTTGGAATAAGAGAGTATGACCTCCTCCAGCGCATCTCCATAGACTCTCAGAGTGACATTCTGAGCATTTTGAAATTTTATCCCTAAGGTTTCTAGGGTTTCACCAATTTCTACAAAAATTTCAGAATTAAGGTTTCTACAAACTCATTGAAGGAGCTCTTCAACTCACCAGCGTTATCCTATATTTCAAAGTCTTATTGTTGGAAGTCATAAGTCCAATAAAACCTAAAATTTCTATTATAGCCTAGCCGTTAGGTTTTCTAGCCTAGTTGACAAAGGTTTGTGAAGAATCTAAAATTATGATGAACAAAAAAACTATGATGGAAGATAAGCTTGGTGAATCAAGCAATCTCAAAGTTCTTGAAAGACAAGACTTCAGAGGAATACGTATTGTGGGTAATACACAAGGGTTTACCATAGACAACTATCAAATAATGGAAGGAAGATGACGTCAGGACAAGGAAGCCAATCACCTACTCAAGCCCTTACATTGAAGGGCCAACTTCAAAATAAAAAAAGATGACAAAAGGTGACACGGTGACTATATTCTTCATAAATATCTCATAGGATAGAGATCAGCCAAGAGCTAGTGGAGAAATCATATCAGCATCCTCAGGTATGCACTTGTATATATTATTTGTATCATTATCATGAGGGAGATTGCAGGAGGAAGGAACCTTTGTTGAAGTCATGGATCTAGAGGGATCTCAGTTCATTCAGAGGAACAACACACTCAAAGTAAATACTCCAAGTTTGATTGTTGTAATTGTCATTCCTCTAACCTATATTTCTATAAGTTTGCTACATTACAAGTAGTTGGTCTTGTAGCTATGACAATAGTCCTTAAATTGTTTTGATTCTAGAGATGTACTCATTATTATCCTTTAGGAGATATTCTTGTGTTGGGTTTTTTTGTTTTCTTGTTCCAGATAGGTTAACAAGAAAAGGAATATGTTTATCCTTCAAAGGGAGCGACTTGACTCAGAAGGAGTCAAAACTATTTGATAAAGAGGAAGAATAGAACCATCATTGAGGAAACCAATGCAATAATGCATGATGAGAATCCTTCTATGATTCTATGGGTAGAAGCATTCACGACACAATAAATGTTCAAAACAAGAGTCTTCACCAGACTTTGAAAAACACAAATCCCGAAGAAGCCTCCACCAGAGTGAAGCCTGAGATTGAACACTTCAGGATATTTGGGTGCCTAGTGTATTTTCATGTACCCAAAGAGAAGAAGTCCAAGCTACATCCTTTAGAAAGAAAGGATACAGTGAATCTTCAAAGACATTCTATATCGACATCCCTAGTTAGAGACAGATTGAGATAAGAAAAAACGTTGTCCTTGAAGAAGAGATAGTCTTTCAAAGACCCAGAGAATCTCAGATGGAGATTGACAGTGAGACAATACCTTCTCCCCCTTCAGCAATCCAGAGGGAGACATACATTATTCCAGTTGATCCAGTTATTCTAGTTGATATTTTCAGAGATATTGCAGTAGGGCACAAAATCCCTACCTAGGCTCACTCTGCAAGAGGCAGATAAAACATAAAATCCTCTCAAGGCACATCCCGAGAAAGAAAAAAGAGATTTTTGAGCTATCCTTTAGTCATGAGACACCTTATTGATGTTGATCCTCCTTGTCTTAGAAGAAACATGAGAACGATATGAAATATATAGGAACAAGATTACTAGTATATATAAGATATTATTGAGGGAAGTCTATGATAACCTTCAAGTGGATCTATAAGATCAAACATCTGACTAATGGAAGTGTCGAGAAATACAAAGCGAGATCTATAGCCCGAAGATTTATCAAAATAGAGTTATATATAATGAGACACTTGACCTAGTGAACCTAATACACTTCCATTCGTACGATTATTTCCCTAGATGCATTCATGAGTTGGAAACTATATTATATAGATAGATTCTTGATGAGTTTGGATTTGACAAGGTGTTGTTGATCCAAACCTATATCATTCTGATGTTGGTAGCGAGCCTGATCCTAATGACTTATTCAGAAAGTGTTGTTGTTGGATACAAGTAATCCTTGACTTCTTAATTTGACATGAATAATTTGAGTATGATGCACTACTTCTTGGGACAAAGTATGTGAGGAAAAGGCCAGAATAAAATTTTAGAGTCAAGGAAAATATACATTGAAATATTAAAGTTAGGTATGTGAGTAAAATCACCATGATGGATTTAAAGAATGAATTGATGATCATTCAAAACAAGGCGATTACAACATTGGATCACTATGTATCCCGAGGGTGCTTACCGGACGATTCATGTCATGCAATAAATGTGCCTAGTCATTTCATGAGTCAATAGAGAGAGACTCATAGAAAAAAACAAAACATGTATTGAGATATATATGAGGCCAAAGAGTTGGATATGACTGAGATATGCCTCTAGTATGAACTTGAGTTTGCAAAGATATGTCTATGCAGATTGGGCAAGAATCTGATGAACCCGAGAGAAAAGAACAACTGGTTGATGTTCTATAATGAAGTTTCCATGGTTTCCTAATGTAAAAGGAAACGAAAACTCATGCTTGAGTACCACAATTGAGTATATAGCATCAGAGTGTGAAAACTGATGTGGCTTCTGAAACCTGACAGTTACTTGACCATGAGATGGATCCTATTATGATAACCAAAAGGCGTGGGTAAAGATCCTTGAGAACCCAGTGTTTCACGATGGATAGAAATACAATGAGATGAAATATTCTTATATCATAGATATGATGTAGATGAAAAGCATGCATGCGATTACCTTCCTACACATGAGCATATTGCATATATATTCATGAAATTAGCTTCGTGGAGAATGGCTCCTTAGTTGAGAGGGAGTGTCGATAACTCCATCCAAGACAAAATTCAAAATACATCAGTGTGAGACTTGGAATGATAAAGAATGCCTCCCTAGATGGGAGGGAGTGTTGATCAATGCAACTATGTGAGACATTATCCGGGACACAAACCTGTAGAAGTGTGGATCATTTAGCTATGTGAGTCTTTCTCTTGGCTTACAAACTTGAGAGAAATACCCTAAAAATGCGTGATGGTTTCTGCACAGTGACTAGGAGGCGTATAGATATGAACTCCTCCATTCAGATAGTTGAAGAACTCCAAATGATTATCGGATGGAAAAGTGATCTGTTGAGTTAGATGTTCATGTGGATGAGCACAAAGGTGAATGTGTGGTAAGTGTTGGGTGCATATTCATGTGAACATAAATGAAGACAATGTGTTAGCCTCCTTTTGGGTAATAAATTGATGAGAAGACTCCAAATTATTCTCCAGTGTGAGGAAGTAGGAATGAAGATCTATAGAGTGGATAGCATTGAGGACGATCACATGTGAACATGTGAAGATCTAGTTCTTCTATGTCATGCAGTGAACCAGAGATATGCATCCCCTTATGGATGTTTGCCTAGTGGATGAGCACTAGTGGGTGTGTAGATCCTTTGCTATATATTTTCAAGATTAGGACACGTGCAGCAACCCTAGTGTTATGTAAAGGGAACATGTCATTTACCTTAATGTGAGTAATAATAAATGTAAAAGAATGGTGTCCCGGTTGTAATAATAATAGTAATAATATTAATTATTATTATTAATATAATTATAATTATAATGTGAATTAGAGAGGTCAGACCTGTTGAACCAATAACACTTGGAGTTGACAAGTTTAGGTTGGTATAAGTAAAAGTAAAATACCAATTGTGGGTAACAATGAGTTTGGAAATTTCAGCAAGTACATCTACTTGGGAAAAGCACACACCTCTCTTGGTGCTAGTATTCTAGGTTTTGAGAACCCTCTTGTGTGATAGGTATTTCTTGGTGGTGAAGGTATTTCTATTGAAGAATATAGCAAAGGATTTGGTTGGATTTTCATCCCTTGTTGAAAGGAGGTTTCCCAGGATACTTCTTGTGCTTTCTTGTGCATGGTGTTTCTTCTTATGATCTTGGTTCTTTGAAACATTGTGTCTATGGTTAAGTTAAATGTGATGAAATGAAATTCATGCTTAACATAGATTATTGAAAAATCAACAAGACACACACTATCTCAAGCTATGTTATAGGTAATTAAAATTGTCCATGCCCAAACATAGAACTTTTGTGCAATGGAAGACATAGATGTTTGCAGAATAAATCACATATAAAATTAACAAAATGAGCGAGAATAACATGAAAGCATATATAGATTGACACATGATATTATTATAAGAATCGTAGACATGCACTAAAATACATCATTAGCAATTAAGCACATAAATTGTACTTATCTCTTAATTGTAGTTCACTGACTTACATGCCGGACCTTCCACTAACCTCCCACCCTTAGACCACGATGCTCATCACTCTGTGATGGGTCATCCACGAGATAGGACTAAAATCCCATAGGAAAAGAGGAATTCCCTAGGCTAGGAAAGGACAACATGAAGTTGCACTAGTCTACAAGAAGGATTTCCTCCAAAGACACTTATGCCCATTGCTCACAAACTCTCACTAGTACATATTGTAAAAAATTCCGACATTTTATTTGAGGCATTATGGACAAAATTCCATATTGTATAAAATAAATTTATAAAAAAAAAATTCATGTTGCCTGATAACGTCGGTCTTGCCATGTTAATGTCACTCTTGCCAAGTTTTTGAATATGTATGTCGCAATTGCCTCATTAACGTCGGTCTTGCCACGTTTTCCAATGGAAAACGTGGCAAGAACGACGTTAACGTCGCTCTTTCCACGTTTGTGAAGATGTAATGTATAATTCTAGATGTTTTGGAAACTAGATTTTCTCCTCCAACGGTCACCATTATGTTCACCAAGTCAAAATACCAGCGGTCACTTAGGACTTTTTTACATCGGAATGCGACGTTACAAAATCTATAAATATATTTACGTTTATTACGGATGTTGCGACAAGTTTGCTATAATAGCGGCGCTTCAAAAAGGGTTAAGGACAGCACAACACCTCCTCAATTACAGCTTGACCTCCTTCATGCTTCATCACCTTTTATATGAAGTGATACTTATTATTAGTGCTAGGTATATAATCAGTGCCATAATTTTTAGAAGAGTTCAAACAATTAGAATAAAAATAAAATGCTCTCATTTTTTCCTTGTTTTATGAAAAGAAAGTCTCTTTCAGAAAGAGGTCTCCTTCTCATTTGTGATAGGAACCTTCTACTCAGTACCTTTGATTTCTAATCTTTGTTCATATCCTCGGTCCCTTTCATGCATTTTCTTCTTTTGATAACTCTTTTGTCTCTACTTCTTGTTTTGGCAACTTCTTCTTATCACTTCCTTTAATTTGGATCCTATCTATGAAGGTTGCCTCCTTTATTTGGGATGTGATAAATGGGGTTCTTCCTTATGCCTAAAAACCATATGGATCTCTTTTTCTATATTGAAGCCTTCAATATTTTGATCATGTTCCTTCTTTTCCTTGCCCTAGCAAGATCCTATATAACTTTATGAACAATAACTTGGGAGATGTCTCTACAATGGGGTCTTTGTATACTTTTTCTTTATCTTTGTATACCATGTGTTTTCATAGGCTCTCCAAGGGTATTTTCATTTGGATTCTTATCTCATCTATAGCTTTTTCTTCTAATTCATTCTCTTTAATCAGAACAGTCAATAACTTTAACTTTCTTGAATACTCCCTTTTTTCTCTTCCATTGATCTAGGTTGCTCTGAATACATATTTTCCATGGGACCATTTCTTTAGACCCTATGAATCATCACATCGACCCCTACTGGAGTCATTTGTGATCTTGTGTTTTATCTAAATCCTATTACAATTTTATGTTTCAAATATTTCAATCTAGGACAGTCACTTGCATCATGTGTATCATGACCATATGTGTAACACCACATTTTACGGCAATGTTGAAATACAATTATCAATTGTGTCCCCAAGCTCCACATATGACAAACTTGAATGATTTCCTTCCTATGGGAAGGTTAACAATATAAGAATTATTGTCCCAGGCTTGTCCTCATAAGACATTTTGATCATGTTTTAATTCTAGATACTAGTGCCATCCTTGAAATATTGTTTTAAGTATTTTTGGTTCTTTTATTGTTTAGGTATAGTCCTTAGTTCTTTGGGTTATGCATATTGTCATTCATGAATGTTCATTGGTGTCGCATGTTCCAAAAAGGTTGAACTTGTTCAAGTTTTGGATTCTTATCACTATTTTTTAGTTATTCATATTATCTTGTTATTTCCCTTCCTAACCATTTTAGGTTTAAAGCACTTAGCTTGAAATAGTTTGTTATGGGTGCATTTCTCCTTCTTTTATTCCTTATATTGTGTTAATGGCTTCTTTCCATCTTATATCTTGAGGGTTATATCAAGGGCTTATCGATATGACTTAGGATGGGTTCCTTGAATGTGTGATTAGATAGTATGCCAAAGACCTAGGATGAATCAATTGATTTCCATGAGATCTAAGAATTGATACTTGAAAGTTGTCCAAGTATATCCTTCAACTAGGAACCATAAATTTTTATGGTTTCCCTCACAATTGTCTAGTCCCTCTAAGCTTAGAAAAAGTTAAGGGTTTTTTTCATTGAGATATTTGTAGACTTCTCATAATTGGTGGACCACTTCATCCAAATTATTAAGGAATAGTTTCTTATTATCCTTTTAATACCTAGTAAGTACGACATTCCACATAGAGACTTTGAATATTGCCCATATTATAGAGGGGCCCATTTTATAGTAAGCAAACATGTAGGCATAGAAGAACCATCTTAAAGCCTATGGGATGTTATTTTACTTTGGAAGTCAGACAAAGAAGAGTCCTCTAGTTGCAAGCCTGAATCAATGGGTGAGCAATGTGTGAATAATGGGAATGAATTTCCAATAGAAATGCATTCCTCCCAAGAAACTCTTCAGATATGTGGTGTTACTAGGAATGGACCTGTCCTTCAAAAACCTAGACTTTTGTAGGATCATGAAGTGATGCTCACTCGATCTGTATCAGTTTGTCCAAAAGAATGGCTTTCATCATTTAGACACTACAAGCACAATCCTAGCAAAGAGGTCCAAAATTGTGCTAACATGTTGAAATTTATTGAACCAGTTTTGCTGAAAACCAAATGTCATCTAAGTAAACCAACACAAATTTACCAAGATGTAGCCGGAAGATGTCAATGATGATCCTCATGAAAGTGGCATGGCCATAAGTGGGACCAAAATGCATAACCAACCATTCATATAGACCAACCTTGGTATTGAAATGTACAAATGTTGGGAAGACAACTTTTGTACGTTCCATCCAAACTTGATGATAGCCTGAAGCGAGATCAATATTGGTGAAGTACATGGCCCCTGAACAAATCAAGGTCATTAATGTAGGGAACTGGGAAACAATTCTTCATAGTGACCTTGTTTCAGGAAAAGCCCTATAATCTATGCAAAGTGGCCACTTCAATTGCTCCTTCTTAGTTACTAGCAAGGTAGGAGATCCACGTGAGAATGTGTTGATGTTTTGGTAGGCTAGCTTTGGGAGGTATTCCCTCTAGAAAAATTTTCTTAGAGAAGAAAAAGATTCCAATAAGTCAAAGGAATACCAATGAACAGTTGAAGAACACCCAGAAAAAAGAATAAAGTGAAATAGAAGACCACCAAAATGAAGTGGAGTCCCAGAAAATAATAAAGTAAGTTGAAGACCCAGAATAAGAAGTTTGGCCCTAGATAGGCCCAAATTAGTATAAATACAAGTATGGGTTAGATTTCATTTGTGCAACCACACAATTCTCATACTTGATTGCAACCCCCACATCGTATTGAAGTGCAACCACACATAAATCACTTGTTGCTAGTTAGTAACCCATGTACATCCTCAAAATGACCCAAAAATAAATAAAATTCAAATTGCATGGGCCTCGAGGATAAATCACAAAGGTCGTACACTTGTGCAGCCCATATTTCTTGCTCCCAACAGATGGAACCACTTTTTGAACATATAAATAAGAGGTTTGTGGTTGGGAGGGACACACCCTTATGCTAGAGAAATTATTTCAGACCTTGTTAAGATTCCTTTCCCATAGGTTTTCTCATTGTGTAGGACTAGCCTTGGTTCTACAAGTCCAATAGATTTTAAGTGAGGTGTTTTGAGCCAACCTTTGTATCACTCACCAAAGTAAAACTTGTGTCCTTCTTGAGTGAGAGTTTAAATAAGGTGGTTGAGGATAGAGGAACCCAAACTGGGCGATGGAGGTCTTGTGATTGGATCAAGTATATTATCTCTTGGTGCTCACTTTTGAATCATTTATATATAAATCTCTCTTCTCCTCCCCACAATTCCTTGGAGTCATTTTTTATTATATGCATTACCTTTAGAATGTGTTAGGAATTATGGCTAGACTACTAACCTAAACTTAGTCCCTAATTTGACACAAATTTTAGTCATATTCTTGAACAACATTAACCATTGTTATGCTTCGGAGTTTATCACGACTTGTTTATTATATATCAAACTCTAGAATTATGATTTAAATTTTAAAAATGAACTTGTTAGATAGTAAGTAATGTCAAAATTTGTGTAATATGCAAAACACCCTGGGTTCCACTCACAATAATGTTGTAATTGTTGTCAATCCAATGACCATTTTCTTGCAAAATAAATATTTGATTTTGTCATAGATCAACATGTGTGAGGAAGTATTTTCTTACCACTTAGAATACATACATGAATGACTTGTTCCAATTAGGAATCTTAAGATTGGTGCACTCACATTTGTATCCTTTACCATTCCAAAACTTTATTGGCATTCATTTATGTATAAGTGTTGTTTTCCTTCTTCAAACCATCTCTATCAATTATGGGATCAATCATATTGTTTAACAATCTTTCAATAATACCATGTATGTCCTAAAATTACCTAACCTTTGATGGATTGGTTGGAGGTTCCAAATCTTTGATTATCATAAAATTTCATCAAGATCTACCATTGTCCCTCCCTTGAGACTATGTCCAAAGTGATTTTTGAAAAGATGCAAAAATGAAACTTCTCTAGATTAAGGGATACACTTGTCTCCCTACAACTATTCAACACCAGTCAAAGGTAAAAGTTGTGATTTTTTAGACAGTGATCAAAAGCGTGCTTTAACATTCATATTCATACTTTTAGTGACTTATGAATGAAAACATTGAATATATCCAAATGTTTTCATTCATAAGTCATTAAAAGTATATATGAATGTTGGTGCGGTTTCTAAACCAAATGGTATATGACATTAATATGCTCCCAATTTGGTTGTGATAGTGAAATTCGGTGGTTGGATTTTCCCCTTAAGATACTTGATTATATCCTCAAAGACCATCTAAAATGAAAAATATCTCCTATTACCATGTGAAATATTTTTTTGAAGGTGCTGAGGAAAAGGTTCTTTAGTCATTAAATGATTAAAATTTTGTAAGTTTGTGTAGGTCCTCATGTTTTCTTGTTTATATCCATCATGATTGGAGAAATCCTCATGTTTTACTTTATCATATAAGTGTGTCAACATCATTTTCAACACTTTTACATTTTCCTTGAATAAAATGGTACAATCCACATGATAAGTTCTTGGATCATGACATTATTGAGGAGAAAGTGACTCACAATTCAATATAGCGGAAGGTGAAGATAGAAAGAAAGGAGGATTCAAGTTCCCTCTGTTGTACAGATATATCCTAGAAGAAGTATGGAAAATAAGCTAGAAGTAACCATATATGGTTGAGGGCTCAATAGCTACTGAGCCCCAGTTTCTTCCTATTTATGCCGACATTGTCCCTGTTTTTTTCCTTATTATCTTATTGGTAAAAATGGATTAGTTATTAACTATTTTGTTGGTAACTCTTAAAATAATCTTAGTAGATATTAACAATTATAGACTATTAAGAGTGTTCTTTGATTCCAAGTTATTACCAAAAGTCTCTTTCTTAACCTTCCATCATCCAATTAAATATAAATACATAACATAATACTAAAATCAAGTTATGTTATGTATTTATAACTTAATACTAAAATCAAGTCTAGTTGGAGGTAAATATGAAAAATTATCATGATAGTTAATGTTATCTTAAACCTTAAATTAGGTTAAAATCTTTAAATCTAGAGGTTTAGGACTTATGGGTGTTTCTATGTATAGAAGGGCCAATATGAGAGCAATATATGTTAAGGTCTCATATAGGTAAAAGAAACTAGACTTGAGAAATAGCCTTAGAAAGATATTGTGCGGCAATATGTTGGAACCTACATAAATCCAGAGGGATCCTTTGTAAGGTTGGGGCATGACCTTGACTTAATGCATAGGTTAAAGAATATCAACCAACTACCATTGATGATCCTAATTATCTATCTCTTTTGTTTCTCTATATTCAACTAGTGAGAGGGGGCGAGTTAAAGTATGTTCAAGTTGGTTGGGAGACGTCGAGACAAAGGGAAATTCTCACTATTTACTAGGTAGTAGGGAAAACATCAGAAGTATATTAATAAATAACTTGCTAAGTGGAGTATAAGAGGTATCAAAATAATGAGAGCCAATAAGACATTGAGAGGTCGAAAAGAAGGAGGTGAAATTGAGAAGCTACCCTAAGACAATTGTGCACCAAATCAAACTCCAAAGGGGTGCTAAGTAGAGGAGGTTATGTGAAAGTTTTGTGTGAGAACTTCAAGAAGAACCCATGTAAGGTTTGTAAGAGGGTGACTCTTACTTAATAAGGCTAAGGTTAAGATCAATACCCTACTTGTGCACTGCCATTTAGTTTATGAGAATATCACCTAGACTACACAACTTGGTTATGTTAATCCAAGGAAATCAAGCAGGTCACAATAGAAAAAAATGATAGATGTAAGTTTATTGAGAACATAAATGAAATTAGGCAAAATAATATATCGGCGATCCATCGACATGTGGCTAAACTAAAATTGAGAAAATGTCTAAGGTTCAAGGTGTAAGGATTGGTTCTAATTAATGCTAGATGAAATGGTGAATGGATGAAGGTCAACAAGAAAAGCTTGGACAATGAGGAGAAAAAGGAAAGAAGTGATCAATGAGGAGGATATTGATGGAGAAGGTGGATGAAAAAGGGTTAGATAATGTTAACCCATCAATGCTTGTCATGATGGTTGAATATATCATGATGTAAGATTCCACTGTGAAGCCAAAACCCTATTAATGTGAGTTACTATTGATGATGAAGACCTTAAATCTTGTCAACATCAAGACATCCAATCTAATGACAATGTCTCAAGACCCATCATGTTAGTGATAGCCACTCAAGCATGTTGACATGAGTCATGAGGATTGCTATGAGTTGAATGCCATAATGATCTTCAAATATTTTCAAGAGTTTTGTTTATTTTAGACTAGTGCGAGAATTCATTAGGCATGGAGTCGTAATGCACCACACCTAACCACATAAATCGTTATTTAATATGAAGGTGAAACTACTTCTAAAGAGTTCATGATGGCATGCATTTAACATTTCAATGTGATAACCACATAATCTATTCTATATTATTATAAATGTTAATTGGAAAATAAGGAAGGTATTATTTGGTGGGTGTGTGTAGGTGTAAGGATATTTGGTGCTAGAATTTTGTTATCCAAATTGCTCATGGAGATCAATCCCAAATGCTAGTTACATCATATTTCTTCTCTCTCATTTCATGGCATTTCAAGCATTAAACATTAACCCTAGAAAAGATAGACTACATATCTATTGTAAGTTTTGTCAGTGAGATTCGAACCCTACCCTCTCACCAAGGATCATAACCTATCATAGCAAAATCCCTAAAATGGAATTTGAAACTCCACTTGGGAGAATTATTTTACAATTAGCGCCCAAAAACTACTGCACCCAAAAAAATGCAGGTGCCCTTTCAGGAGACTTGTGCCCAAGGAGATAAATTGCTTGAGGAGGGAGCAGGGAGAGAGGATTCACTAGGGCTACAGGGAGAGAGGGCTGAGGCATGAACTACTAGAGGATCTCCTTGGGAGGCAGCAGCTTGAGAGAGAGGGAGGCCCGGGGAGCTCGTGGAGGGCATCGACTAGGAGAGGGAGAGACTGAGGGAGGGAGCCTTGGCTTGAGGAGAGGGAGAGTGAGGAGCAGCCGGTAGAGGCTAAATGGAGGGCACCGACCTTGAGGAGAAGGGAAGGCGAGGAGCACCGTCGAGGAGAGCTGTGAAGAGAGCGGTAAGTGACATTTCCCTATATTTTTCTTTAATGACCAACCTATTACATTTAGAGAGCCTATGAAATCAACAAACGAAACATCAAGCTCTAACCCATCAAACAATTTATCAGTTCCAAAAGAGTCAAATCTTCTACAATATTTAGAGTGCAATCTACTGTCAGCGTTGATGCCAAGGAGTAAATCCCTCTCAAGCATTTCTTCTACAAGTTTACTTGATTCTTCCAACCTGCCTTTACTGCAAAGCACATTAATAAGGTTGGTGTAGCAAAAGAGAGTTGCCACAATTTCTCTCCTTTCCATTTCATGAAACAGTGAAATAGAGGCTGCTCATTGCATATTTTGCAGTTCCCTTTAATTAGTGACTCAAACATAAAACCATCTGGAAGAATACACCATTTATCCATTTCAAAGAGAAGAGTGGAAGCCTCAATTTTACCTTGCTTGCAGTATCCAGAAATCAGTAGAGTGTAAATATTAATATTTGGGACAGCTCTGGCAATTTCTTCAAGAGCTCCTCTGCATCCTCTAAATAGCCTTCCTTATAGAGACCATGTATGAGTTTAGAATAAGTGGTAAGAGTGGGAGTAACACATGTTCTCTCCATAGCGTCAAATGACCTGAAAGCTTCTACGAGGTGGCCTTCATTGCAAAGTACATTGATTATTGAATTGTAAGTAACGTCATTAGGCATGGTTCCTTTTAATTCCATTTCCTTGCATAGTTCTAAAGCTTCATCCAAACAACCTTCTCTTCACAGGCAATAAATTACTTTTGCACAAACAATTTCATCTGCCACAATTCCCTTCTTCAACGATTCCCTTAAAATCTTGCACAATTCTTTCACCCTCTCTTCTTTGCATAATAGATCAAGGACCACTGAACAACTAGAGGCAGTTGGCAACATGGATTTGTGCCTCCATTTCATTATATAAATCCTTAAGAAAAGCTTCATCCGTGTCCCTTTCTTTGCTAAGTCTATAGATAAGCGAGTGATACATTTCCAGCGTTGGTAAGAAACCCTTACCTTGCATTTCATAATGTAATTTTAAGGCTCCTTTATGCATCCTCTTTCACAGTTTGAAATTATCATCTTCTTTGTAAATCTAGGCATTAGGAACTAAACCTTTCTAGCATTAGTTTAAAAATATTTTTACCTTTCCAAGCGCCTTGCTTGCAAGACCATTTATAATGGTGTTGAAACTTTCAATAACGGGCAGGAAGCCCATTTTTGCATTCTAAAATGCAGCTTCAATGCCATATCTACCTTTCCTTCTTTGCAAAGTCCACCAATGACAATATTGTATGTAGAAGCATTAGGTGAAACACCTTTCTCCTCCATTTTGTCATACAAATACATAACAAAATATGCATCTTCCTTGCACAAATAATGAATCAACATATTGCAAGTTATGACATCGGAAGCCAGATTTTTTTACAAAGATGTTATTCGGAAGTTCATTAGCCTCCTTCTTTTTGCAATTTTGTAAGAGTCCTCTGATGAGTGATGTGTAACTGGTAATACTTGGGAAAATGACTTTCCTTTCTATTTTATTGTAGAATTTCATACCGGTGTCAAATTTCGACTGCTTGCAAATTCCATTGATAACAGTGTCATAGACAGAGTCGTCTGGCACAATTCCACAACCTATCATGTTATCAAGAAGTTCATAGGCTTCCTGTATATTTCCTGCCTTAGAATGTGCCTTAAGCAATGTCATGTAGGTAATCACATCTGTAACAAAACCTTTGTCCAAGGCCTCTTTAAGGGGAGGTATGATATCGATTGCAAGCAATCTATATCATACCTTTCTTACAAAAGGCATTGTTAATTGAATTGTAATTAGCAATTTTGGGCATAAAACCACTTCTTCGCAGTTCTTCCTAAAGTACCAAAGCCTCCTCTATCTTGTCTTCTTTGCAATTATTCACCAATAAGCATCTGTTAAGTAACAACATTAAAATTACTTTCTAGTTACTTGATAGGTCAAACTAATGGTCATTGCCCACCATTAGAATGGCTCCTTGACCACGATGGGTTGTAACAACAGTTAATCTCATGAAAATAATTGTTCAACACATTATAAGACATCACACTACTTAGTATATTCTATATCATCTGAAGAAAAAGTTGGCCACTATAGCCTTATGCACGTTACCTTCCATGCAATAGCCTTCCTGACATAATTTCCACCATTCTAGCCATCATGGGGTTCCCACAATAATACCTATTGTTCATGATCCAAAATACATCTAAACATAATCCTTTCCATGGATATATTATATAAATGTCCTACAATCAACTAATACTTTGTTATGTATACCACTAAATCCCTTTACTTTCATTGGTCATCATATTCTGGGATTTATATGGAACTAAGTAATTCGATGGCCTCTACAAAGAATTCATGCACTACTTCTATGCCAAATATATCATCGTTGGGTTGTTCATTAACTATATTAGTGGATTCCCCATTCTAGATCTAGGAGAGATGTCATAGATCCACATTTTTCTTGCCAGGCTTAACCATGACCTGGAGCTCAAACTCCTTGAACAATAGTAACCAATGGCATATCTAACCTTCCAATGTTGACTTGTTCACCAAATATTTTGGTGAAAAGTGATATGTAAGGTGCCCTAGGAGATAATATATAAACTTCTAGGAGATAATATATAAATTTCTAGAGGGTATACATCAGGGTAAACCCTTATGATTCCATCACATTGTAATTATGATCAAATAATGACACTTTGGATAAATAAATTTGGTAATGTAGTGTGCCTTTCCCCAATTGTGTTAGAACATTTCCTAGTGCAACATAGGTGATCACACATATATAAAAAAATATTGCTCCAATTTGGAAAAACCAAAATTAAGTGGTTGTATTCTCTATTTCAGTTCATGAACCTACTATGTTCAAGAATGAATAAACCATCATCTCCTGTCCATCGGCCCAAAAAGCTGCTGGCGCCCTTTCCAGGAGACTCATGCCCTTTCAAGAAGACTCGTGCCCAAGGAGATAAATTGCAGAGGGAACAGGGAGAGAATTCACTAGCTGCAATTTCAACCCAACCATAGATTCATGCATAGTTTCTAAATGGTAATTTTCTGCCCGTATCTTGTTCAACCCAACCACTTAATCCAGAGGCCCAGATGAGAGCTTGGGTGTTGGCATTCATCTATTTAATGTAGTCTCATGGCTCTTCTATGGGTTTCTCTCAGCGCTACATGATTCCCACCCACTACAACATTGTAGTGTATATGGTGAAGCTATCCTCATGGATTTCCACAATTACTCCTTAATACTTTGGCCTTCATAAATAAGAGGAACCACCATATACATCGAGCCCCATAATTGTTGATTCTCTTGGTTCTTTTTAGTCTCCAAGTTTTCCTGCAATAATGGGTTTGCTAGTGCAATTGTCTCCAAAGAACAAACCACATCTATTGCCTCAGTAGTCCACCTATTTCCATTCTAGTCGGAGGTTCTCTGATTAAAACGTAACCAACTCAAATTCCTATTCCAAATTCTACCTCACTTGTGCTTAGAGATCCATGTCAATGGTCATCTCAGTTTAGTTTGAAGGCATTGATTAACATGTTATAACTCTTCATAGCCTTGCTGAAGTGTACAATGCATTATTAATAACTTCCTCAAGAGTGGGCTTGGCCATCCACAACAAATCAGGAGTTGACTAGGGTTGAACATTTGATATTTGGGTTGAATTACTACAATGTGGGACTTGTGGTGGGAACCCAGTGATGTATAACCCAATCACTATCAAATTATGAAATCAGGCTTGCATGTTTGTCTCAAGTTGGGGATGGCCTATGATCTTATTAAAATCTAGAAAATTCTCTCATGTGTGGGAGTGATCGAGTATGGGGTCATGGAAATTCTCTTGTGATC
>SNQJ01S0155184.1:8951-22481 GCA_010110895.2 Picea sitchensis
GTGAGCATCACCTGATGCAATGAGTGCTAAGTGGACTATTCAAATCATGAGAATTATTGGTCAGTTACAACTAATACTCGTGGATATGAGTCATACATGAATGACTTACACTACACAGTTAATCCCAAAAATAATATCTAATATGTATAAGGCACAATACTTGATAAGGTTTTGCAAATGGGGTAGCAAGCTAAGTGGGCTTGATTGTGGGGAAAACTCCATAGTTAAGCACGCTTGATCCAGAGGCGTCTTGGGATGGGTGACCACCTAGCAAGTCTTGGTTACCGGGTGCAAGCCCCAAAAGTGATGATTGATTCTATGTGATTCATTTCATTGGTTTCAATCCCATTTCTTCACCCTTGTGAGCATCACCCGATGCAATGAGTGCTAAGTGGACTATTCAAATCATGGGAATTATTGGTCAATTGTGACTAGTACTCACGGATATGGGTCATAGATGAATGACTTACACTACACAGTTAATACTGAAAATAATATCTAATATGTTGCACTGTGGAAGCCCCTCTATGCTTAAATACAAAAATTGTTTAAGTAATTATAAACAAATTATCTTCTAACTTGAACATGATTTTATCAAGATCCAGGTATATTACATAGCTGGCAATGTTTTCCCCTCCTTTCCACACTTTCTCGATTTCCCTGCCATATTCACACACTTTCCCAATGCAAATTGATTACTCTTTTATTAGCTTTGAAAAGATTGGCATTAAAAGGAGAAAAGGTCGAGGACATCTCCCATTAAAACACATTGAACCAAGATTTACCGAAGATTATATTATGATGTTGCAACGTCCATTTTAAATACAATGAGGAGCAAAGGAACGTTCTCATCACCTTATGGCTGCATCTTGACAACATTTTTGTCGAGATACCCTAAATATTTTCGTGCGTGAGGACCACAATTTTTAGTGGTCCATAGCTTATGACTATTATGCGTCCCCTTCTTCCAAGAAGAAAGTTATCTCAACATCTGAAATTGCAGCAAAAAATTGTGTCCCTGATTTTTTTACTTTAAGGACTTGGTCACGTGCTGCGCCGAGAACTATATTCCGAACCAATGGATTATCCAGATGGGCAACCATTCCCAAGTCTCCTTATCGCCTCAATTATTTTGAAAGATGTTAACACTTCTTGACCCAACGCCTACTTTCAAGGGCGAGAATTGCAGATAGTTCTTAAAGAAGCATGGTGATGAATTGGATCTCTTGCCGAAGTTCTTACAAAACCTAGTGCTCGCTCCCTGGGACATTGCCATATTATAGGTTAGTGCATTTAAAAACCTTTTTCGGCAAATTGCATGGATTTTCACGAGGATAACAAGACAAGAAAGTGCAGCCAACATCTATGGGATGATTCTATATATTTTATATTTTACGGTCAAGGAACAAGCCATCTTCCATTGCGGAAAGTTGATTTCCATTGAAATCTGTTCCCAGTTATTGCAATACATAAGGAAAAAGAATTTTTTTTTGTCATCTTATTGAATTTTCACCGTGGCAAATTTCTATCCATTTTGTGGACTATCTATGTGTAAGAATCTAAACTCTGAATTTGACCTAGTAACATTCTTGTGCCAAATACTATGGAGACACGACACTTGCCAACATTTTTATAAAGTCTTTAATGATTTTGTTTCAATTTTTAAAGCATTGATATTTGGAAAGTATTTTCCCCGGTTGTTTGGCCAGTTGACAATCTTCCTAGATAGGAAGGGCACACTAGAAGAAATGGAGAACTATAATGTTATAAGGATTTTTGGGTCTAAGAAAAATCCTTTCTTCCTTCCATGTCACATATCTGGTACAATGTTTTTTGCTGGAATAACAAGGGAGTACATCTATTGGTTGCATTTTTTCCATGAAAAAAAAAGTCAATTAATCTCTCTGCCTTGGAAAGTCGGGGATTTCATGGTCAAAAACCAATTCAACAATTCTTTCACTGACACTATCTTGAATGAACTTCGTGCCAGTACCAATGATGCACACAAGCAGAAACGAAAAGGCCTGGGTGAAAAAAGTGCCCAATCCCCGACCTCCACACCCAAGACCACAACATCTCAGAGAAGTACTCCAACGACCTACCCAAGTAACAAATTCACACACAGTTCTTCAGGCGGAGGAGGAGATAAGAACCCTCCCTTCAGAAAAATTTAAAGTTGTCACAAAATTTCGGTGAGCAAAAAACATAAAACAATATTCCAAGAACATGAGGGGCCGAGGGGAGAAATTGATATCCATGATCTCTCCCTTGAAGATATGGAACTAGAAATTGACATTGAAAAAATGTTCCCCGACGAAGACCAACTAGAGAGCACTGCCCCGCACAATCCTGGGATGGAAATAATTGGCATAGATACATTGGACAAAGAAGAGTCTTTTGCATTTCAGAGCGCTGTTTTTGACAACGAATCCAAAAAATTGATTATTGAAAAGAGAGATGTAAAGAATAAGAAAGGGAAATCTCATTCAGAGATCAACCTACGCAACATGCGCCCTTCCCAGATCTCCCAGATACATCGAGCAACTGGAGACGCTCTAGAAAACTCTATTAGCGGCCTTGAAACAAAAAACGTCATGTTAAAGGAGCAAATCAAAGAATTGGAGGAAACTCTAATGCCTCTTCCACTTTTTTCTACTCCCTTGGAAATGGTCGGGCCCACCACACCTGCGAAAAAGTTAAAAGGATCAACACGCCTTCTCACATTGACCCGAGTCTATGTGGAAAAGAATATAAACAAAAGAAGGGAATTAATAACAAAAGCTTGGGAGATGTCAAAGAATATGGTCTCTTTTGGAACAAGAGCACATGATTTTCATGAGTATCTGCAAATAGATCTCAAGAACGAGCAAGGTTTCTACCTTGATTCATTTTTACCATTTGGTGTTAAAGTTACCAGTATGACAGAATTCATAAGAATACATGACGATCTCCCTTCCCTAGATCGAATAGACCAACTAAACACATGCTGGAAAGAAAAGGTAAAGAACCTGGATTATATCCTTCAAGAATGTAGCCATACCATATCTAGAAGAGACTAGCTATTCAAGAAGCTAACTGAGATAGATCTAGCTACCAACACCAATGAAGTCCAGGACCATAAATTGATATTCAACTCATTGTTTTTAACCAAGCAAGCATTTGATGATCAAGTTCATATCTATAAAAGACTGTCATTTGAAAATTTCTATGGCATTCTTGAATATGGTGAAGATGACGTGTAAACCTGGCTAGTCGGTTATGCGATTAAAAACTAAGATATTCAAGAAGCATTGCACAACCTGTCTATTGATCTAAGGGACTTGAAAAGTGAATTCTTCAATATAAAAATCCGGCACGAAACCAACGTGGCGCCCATGAGGAGCTACATCGAAGAATGGTTCAAAAAGGTTATTGACCAGATTAACAATGAAGGTCAAAGCTGAGGAAAGCCATAAAAGGATATCAATGAGCAAATGACAAGGCATGGGGCACCATCATAGTAAGTTGATACTCATCACATTCTTCTGTCTTCATCCACTTACTCTAACAAAGATTTAACTGAGGACTGGCAATTTTCTCTTTCTTCTTGCCAGGTCTTGCTATTTTCCATCGCCGACTTTCTTCTTTCTACAAACTTCATTCTTGTACATATTTTCTTTGTATTCCCCGATAGTCCCAATCCCAGTCATTCTAAAAAACACATTTTTATTTCACAGAATATGTATTGAATTATATATTTTTTTACAGATTCGAAGAAAACTGTTTTTGGGAAATATTCTCAAATGTATTTTGTGACCCAATTTATTTGAATATAAATATTTGAGGTTGTTCTATGGTGATATTCAATGTTTGGTTTTGTTATTTGAAATTTGTATTTCTTCTTAAAATTAACTCATTTCCATGTACATGTTCCTATTCTATATTGTGCATATATTGCAACTTCCTATATTTCAGAATATTCTTCAATATACAAAATGTAAAGTCATATATTTTTTTATTTATTGCTTGTGGTTTTGAGAAAAAATTGCGAGCCCAAAACACCATTCAAATTCGAACATGGTTTACATTTGGACCACAAATAATCTATTAAGATACATTAATATGAATACATTTTAAATAAACATAAACAAAATCCCTTTAAACTTGAACCTGACTTTCTCGGGATCCTGGATTGCCCGCGGGTTGACCGGTTAGCGGACTGCTAGATCCTCATCTCCATCTATATCTTCACATCAGGAGCCCGATCTACCACCGTCCCTTTCAACACTTATCCAATTATCTCACCGCTCCGTCCTTACTTAGCGCTATCGAATTCTGATCCTACGTGTTCCATGATATACATCTTGCACCCAACACTTCCGTCATATACATTTTGCACCCAACAATTTCATGATACACATTTTACAGACAACACTTCCTTCATTTGCAATTAGACCCTAGACCACTGAAACTCACAACCTTCACTATACCTGGGTTCACAACTTTCAAAACATTTATTGCTCTCTTCAATCCCCGCCATATTCCTGCCATCCTCAATGCACATTCATTATGCTTTTACAAGTGACAACTCAGTGAACATGTTCACTTATTGGCATTAACAAGCAAAAAACGTATTCAACAACAATTTACAGGAGCCTGACGAACCCCCGGGTTGGCGCTATTATAAATCTTGCACCCAAATCTTGTGTCATCTACAGTTCCACCATATACATCTTGCACCCAAAAATTCAGTCGTCTACAATTCATCCCCAAATTCGAACATGGTTTACATTTCGACCACAGATAATCTATTAAGATACATTATTATGAATACATTTTAAATAAATATTGACAAAATATCTTTAAACTTGAACCTCACTTTCTCCAGCACCTAGAATGGTCGCGGGTTCCCAGGTTATCTCATCTCCATCTATATCATCACATCATCAACCCGATCGACCACCGTCCCTTTCAAAACTTAGCCAATTATCTCACTGTTGGGTCCCGACTTAACGCTATCGTATTCTTATGCCCCCTGTTCCATGATATATATCTTGCACATAACATTTCCGTGATATACATCTTGCACACAACACTTCCGTGATATAGATTTTACACCCAACACTTCCATGATTTACAATTCGAACTCGAGTTCCTGGAATTCGCTCTTCACAAAAGTTTCAAACCATTTATCACTCCCTTCAATCCCTACAACATTCCCACCCTTCCCAATGCACATTCATTATGATTTTACTAGCGACAAGTCAACACACATGTTCACTATTACACCACGATTTGCAGTAGTCTGACCAACCGCCGTTGATTGTCATACCTAGCCAATTCTATGGTCGTCGATCCCCGGGTTGGCACAACAAAACTCTCATTCCCCGTGTTCTGTGGTATACATCTTCCACCCTAAAATTATGTGATCTACAATTCCATACTTTGCCAACTTTATTGCGACAACCTTTACTTTACCCGGGTCCACAAAAAATTCAACCATTTATCGCTCTGTTCAACTCCTGCCACATTCCCATCCTTCTAAATGCACATTCATTTATTGGAATTTATAAGAAAAAAAAACATTCAACAACAATTTATGGGAGTTTGACTGACCCTCGGGTTGGTGCTATTATAAATCTTGCACCCAAAACTTCCATCATCTACAAGTCTGCGATATACATATTGCACCCAAAAATTCCATGGTCTACAATTCATCCACATATTGGAACATGGTTATAAGAAAAACACACCCAACAACGATTTACGGGAGTTCGACTGACCCCCGGGTTGGCGCTATTATAAATCTTGCACCCAAAGCTTCCGTCATCTACAAGTCCGCGATATACATCTTGCACGCAAAAATTTCGTAGTCTACAATTCAGCCACATATTGGAACATGGTTTACATTTGGACCACAAATAATCTATTAAGATACATTAATATAAATACAATTTAAATAAATATAGACAAAATCTCTTTAAACTTGAACCTGACTTTCTCGAACTCGTGGATTGGTCCTATATCTTCACATAATGAGCCCGACCAACCGCAATCCCTTTCAACACTTAGCCAATTATCTCTCCACAGGGTCGCGACTTAGCGCTATCGAATTCTTATGCCCCCTGTTCCGTGATATACATGTTGGTTTGTTGATTGGCATTTATAAGCAAAACACAAATTCAACAACGATTTATGAGAGTCCGACCGACCCTCGGGTTGGAACTATTATAAATCTTGCACCCAAAACTTCCGTCATCTACAAGTCCGCGATATACATCTTGCACCCAAACTTCCGTAGTCTACAATTCATTCACATATTGGAACATGGTTTAAATTTGGACCACAAATAATCTATTAAGATACATTAATATAAATACAATTTAAATAAATATAGATAAAATCTCTTTAAACTTGAACCTGACTTTCTCAAACTCGTGGATTGGTCCTATATCGTCACATCATGAGCCCGACCGACCACCGTTCCTTTCAACACTTAGCCAATTATCTCTCTGCGGGGTCACAACTTAGCGCTATCGAATTCTTATGCCCCCTATTCCATGATATACATGTTGCACACAACACTTCCGTGATATACATTTTGCACCCAACACTTCCGTCATTTACAATTCGACCCCGGTTCACAAAACTTTCAAACCATTTATCACTCTCTTGAATCCCCACCACATTCCCGCCCTTCCCAATGCATATTCATTATGATTTTACTATTGACAACTCAACATACAGGTTCTCATTGGCATTAATAAGCAAAAAAAAACATTCAAGTTGCTTTTCATACCTAGCCAATTCTATGGCTGCCGGTTCCCGGGTTGGCGCAATCGAACTCTCATTCCCCGTGTTCCGTGATATACATCTTGCACCCTAAACTTCCTTGATCTACAATTCCATACTTATCCAAATTTATGGCCACAACCTTCACTATACCCGGGTTCACAACAATTTCAAACTATTTATCGGTCTCTTCAACCCCCCGCCACATTGACGAGCTTGCCAATACACATTCATTATGCTTTTACTACCGACAACTCACCACACATGTTCACTTATAGGCATTAACAAGAAAGAAATGCATTCAACCACGATTTATGGGAGTCCGACCCACTTTCGTTTCTTTTCATACCTAGTTGCTGGGTTGTCGTAACCAAAATTTCCTTCCCCCTTTTCCGTGATATACATCTTGCACCCAAAACTTCGGTGATCTACAATTCCATAGTTAGCCAACTTCATAGTCGTCGATCTCCAGGTTGGCGCTATTATATATTTTGCACCCAAAACTCACACATACAAGTTTTAATTGGCACTGCTTTGCTTTGTCACAACTCGCCATACAAGTTTTCTTAACAATATTACTCGACTCTCCCCATTTTCCAAAAATCGCCTTATAAGCTACAAGGCAGGGACTGCGCTGCCACACACCACTTGTTAATTTATAATTCGATGAATATAATTGCCCTCG
This sequence comes from Picea sitchensis, assembly GCA_010110895.2. Taxonomy (NCBI): domain Eukaryota; kingdom Viridiplantae; phylum Streptophyta; class Pinopsida; order Pinales; family Pinaceae; genus Picea; species Picea sitchensis. Next base: position 16,408 of record SNQJ01S0155184.1, read on the forward strand.
TCTTCGAATGAGACCAAAACAATAAAACCATGGTAGACATCTTTGCCATACATCTAAATTTTCTTTCATTAACGTTGACAAACTTTATGAAAATAAAACCATAAAACGCTTCCCTTTCCACCCTTCTTGGATTACTGGGTCCGATCCTAAACCCCTTACAAATCTATGAAAAAACCTAAGCTAAAACAAGTTGTATGTAATCCACATTGATTTTTGGCATTGATTAAGTTGAAAAGAAACTTCAAAAGACCACACCATTAATGTAACCTTCTAGAAAACAAATGCAACCTTCTAAACAACAATCACAGTTAGAAGGAAAGAGAAAACCTTTTGCATAAGTGAGTTGGTAGTATGATGTATTACTTGCAAAGTCATTCATTGTAGATATGTGCCTTTCTCATGAAAAATTCATAGAAAACTTACAAAATATGATCAATGTATATAAATCCACCACCAAAATTAGTTTCATGGATTAATTTTTATTTCCTAAACAAATTGATTCACTGCGACTTTGAAAAAGACCTAAGTTCAAATCCATTTCACCACTTTCATGCCTTGAGATAAATTAGTATACATTTATGCTTGATAATATTTGATAAAGAAGCAACTCCCCTCACCATTAACGAACCAATGGAGCTTTGCCATTAACAAACTGGTTATTAACATATTCATTCTTATGCTCTTCATTTGATAGTGGAGATTTTATTTCACTTGAGCTCCACCTCGGTTATGGCCATGAATATTAATAAATTACTTCGGGTTCTATTAACAAATATTGATAAATTGAATTGGTTCTGTTTCTCATCATGAATATTAACAATTTGGTTTTCAATTTGATTTTTTTTCATAAACGTTCATGAATATGCCAAAAAAGAGCCTAGTCTCTATCCTCCTATATTTAAAAGCATCTAGTCCCATAGCATGTCAAAACTAATTAAAAACATATTAAAAGCATATAGGATTGGCTACAGGTGTAGTAGGATATTCACTCCACAACCTTCTCTAGTAGTGGAGTTTATTGATTATTTCGTTCCTACTCGATGCCTGGAATAGAATAAAAATATACTATGTTTGATCAAATTCATAATATCCTTAAGTTTTATAAAGTTCATAATATCCTTAAGTTTATAAAGTAGGTCAAATGAAAAAAATATACTATGTTTTATCAAACTCATAATATCCTTAAGTTTATAAAGTAGGTCAAATTAGAGTCTCTAACAACTTACTGAATGTTTATATAATTTATACTATAGTTTATAAAGTAGGTCAAATTAGAGTCTCTAACAACTTACTGAATGTTTATATAATTTATACTATAGTTTATAGGAATTCTTAACAATATTATTCACATCTATAACTATTTATACAGTGTTATATCTAAACTTTTACTTCATTCTTCATGGATATTTATATAATTAGAGTCTGTAACAACTTACTGAATGTTTATATAATTTATACTATAGTTTATAGGAATTCTTAACAATATTATTCACATCTATAACTATTTGTACAGTGTTATATCTAAACTTTTACTTCATTCTTCATGGATATTTAATGGAATTGCAATTTACTCTTCTATGGATTATTATTGAGATATAAATGAAATTTCAGTTCACAACATTTTTTTTCAATGAATTATTAAAATAAAGATTAATATAATTACTATCATCACTTTCCAATAATTTTCAGCTTGGCTCGAGACTAGAACCCACCTATGTATATTTGTATATATTTTCTTTTGTTTCCAACAATGCATAGAAGATGCTCTAATTTAGAAGCTATGTTTTGTTTCCTTACATCATAGGTTCAAAGATATATCAATATCAAATCTTTTATTAAAAAAATCGAAATCTCTTTGTATATATTTTCTTATGTTTCCAACAATGCATATTTCCAACAATGCATAGAAGATGCTTTAATTTAGAAGCTATGTTTTGTTTCCTTACATTATAGGTTCAAAGATATATCAATATCAAATCTTCTATTAAAAAAAAAAAAATCGAAATTTTTAACATAGGAAGTGAGAATTTCACATTACATCATAGGTTCAAAGATATATCAATATTAAATCCTCTATTAAAAAACATCAAAATTTCTAACATAGGAAGTGAGAATTTCACAAGGCGTTGGCTAAACATTCTATTTTTTGGGTTTTTGGTCGGAATCCGACGATGTAAATTTGGATAAAATCGTTATTTTCTGTTGTTTAAATTGCATTTCTGAATGCATAAATGGATTCAACATGCTGAAAAACCCCTGAGGCACTCATATTATACAAACTTATTCACTCAAATATGCAGATCCAACCATTCATCACCGGATTTTAGGCAAAATCAAACGGAAAAATTTACCGTAAAACAACCAAAAAGTAGAACATTTAAACCACTGCATTTCACAATTCAATGACAATTCATAATAGCTTTTTTCCCAATAGAAATTTCTCAATTTTATATAGGTATAAAATTCTTTACATTGCTCTGAAATCGGTCAAAGCCGAAATATCAAAAACCACAACAGAACTGACCATGCAAATGAATTGCAAAACAAAAATATCAGGCGATCATATGGTCTGTGTGAAGGCAGCCGGTATAAGTCTAACTGTCATAAAGGCAAAGAAAAAGGCTGTAATATCATGAGGCCTGTGCTTAGCAGACAGGCACCCCGTGAGAGAGATTGTAATGATCTTCAGCTATGTCACCATCCTCCAATATACCAGCCTCCTGTCAAGAGACTCAATGGATGTAGAGCACACGGACTGTGTCTCCCAGCTCCTCCAAAAGCGTGATCTGATGAGCAGATAGGTACATAGGTGTATACAAAAGCCCGAGCGTAAAATTCCACACACAACACACAAAATCTGGCACCATAGCCCAACAATTAGAAAGGAGCCAAGTGGAACTCGGCTCACAACAGGGTGTGACTGTTAAAGCAAAGGAGCAATAGAACGCCCGAGAGGAGTAATCTCCCCGTAACAAAAACACAGATAACTGGCACCAGTGCCTCATACAATAAGGTAAGATGCCAAGTGAAGTCAGTGCACTTCGAAAGCTCTGTTGCAGCAATCTAGAATTAAAATTCAAAGAGATTGTAGCAGAAAGTCTGGCTCTCCAAACCTCTGTCACAGTGGAGGATGTACAGTCTGCCCACCACTTGTCTGAGTGCACTCTTAGATAGAGCATCCGCTTCAGAGTTGTAAGCTCTGGGGAGATGTCTGAAGGAGATGTCGGTGAATGATCTGGACAGAAGTTGAGTTTTATGTTTCCATCCCTCGACGTGTATGGAATGGAGATTGCACGCTCCATTAATCCAGTCAATGATTACTTTAGAGTCGCCTATGACTTGTAGGTAATCGAGGGACCAAATGGATGCCAGCACAAGTGTTGTCCATAAGCCAAGTAGCTCAGCTTTGGTGTTTGATCCCCGACCACAACAAAGTGACCACTTGGTAGTCCTCTCCCTGTGAGATTTGAAAGTGCCACCAGCACCACAGCATAATCCTGTCAACTGCGCCGCCCCATCGAAAAAAGCTATAGTGTGGCCTTCCGGCAGGATATAATCCACCCCTTTGTGGATATGAGGCAAGTCTGTAAACTGCTGCCAGTGAAAAGTGACTTGTGTTTTATAGCAGACAGCCCGGGCAGAAGGGGAAACATCCTCAAAAATCGCCTTGTTGCGCTCTAGCCAAATGTGCCAGCTAACTAGAACAACCAGGGTAGGAGGCGCAGCTTGGACAGTAAGCCAGGAGTGAAAACATGCAGTAAACGTGGCCCCAGACCAGAGGAAACTATGATTATGCGATGCATTTTGAAAGAAATCTCAATCGTTAGCAAATTTATTAGTTATTGACAATTGAACTTAGGATCAAGAAACCAAACAATTAACTAAATTCTTGTTGGTCATAATGTTTTCCATGAGTAGAAAGACTCACAAATCAACATTCATATTAGGATTTTCATAATTTTTGGAAAGTGTTTATGGAACTAAGGTTGCACAAACACTTTTTCTAAAATTTAAGATCTAATTGCTACAACTTTTTTTCCAGGAGAAAAATCGCTCAAAAATTATATTAATTATAATTTTTTTTACATCTTCATCAAAATGAGAAAAGACTAAAACACTGCCATACTAGTCCAACTCCACTATGAATGCAAAAGCCTCCAACCATCCCATGCCATCTCTACCAACCTGCACAGGATTTGAAAAAGATGCTGAAAATTACATGACTTCTTTGCCCGTCCAAGTTATAATAAAGTTTGATCGTTTCCATGACAATTCCATGCTCGAGAAATCAAAACCACACTCACTCAAGAGAGTTCAAGAATTAGAAAAAGTTTATATGATTGGCTGGACCCTCACTTTCTTTGTCCCAAGTGAAAAAAGTAAGTCTACCTTTTGGCGAGTAAAGAGCTTTCTTAGAAAGATTACGGGCCTCCTATATTTTTAATACCTTGAAAGGCTGCCATCTGCTTTCTTATCCTAGTCTTCCACCCTTCGATATTGATCGCTTGAAGATTCCCTTTTAAATTAAGCCAATCAATGATCACTAATTGCTACAACTTGAAACTCTAGATTTCTATAATTTCCAATAGAATTGTCTTCAATCACATGTTTCCATGAAAAATATCAATATCAAATATAAAAAATAAATATACCTATCACTATTTAGGTGTTGAGCAAATCCCTTCAAATGCATGGTTTAATATGTTCATGCTAAGTTCATACATAATTCTATATATTGTATTATGCACTCAGATTTGCTTCTCTTTTTCCACTTTTAACGAGATTAAGGGATATAACTTGAGATTGTTTAGAGTAGTAGTTAAGTAAAGAAGTCCGTGCAATAGTCAAATAACGTGAACATTTGTTTTTTTTTACCAAAGTTTGAAGTTGGAGGTAGCTTACATGGAGTTTCAGGTTGGAGCTTATTTGTATGAAGTTGATTCCTTGTTGGACTTATTAATTATAGATTTTTATTAAATTTGTATTAACTTTAATATAATATATAGAAAATTTAAAAATAAGAAAATAAATTTATTTATCTAATGTAAATTGGATGTTATTATAAATTATATTTTAAATTTAATGTAAATTTGATGTTATTACAAATTATATATTAATTTTAAAGATAAAAAAAAAAAAATAGTTTTCATAATTAAAAAATAAACTAATAAATTTATTCACATTTAATGGGTCTAATGATTAAGAACAAGCGTTTGTTTCCTTTTAAAAGTTTACATGTTCAAATCTAAAGGGAGTAAGGTATGTATACTTTGGTAGACTTTATCACTAATAAATACAAATAAATTATTATTATTATTATTAATAGGTTTGTTTTCAAAAAAACACACAAAAATAATTATCTTAAATCAAAACCATGCTAACAAATTCACCAATTCATATACTTATTTTAAAAAAACCACAAATATAAATTATAAATAGAAATTAAAAACAAAACACCACTATTATTTTTTTTTTTTTTTTTACCACTTCACTTCTCAAGTCTCACTTAGTTTCATTTCAAAAGTTATTTTCCATATAATCTCAAAGAACCTTAATGTTTTATAACTATTTATGGTTAAAAAAACTTATATTTATAATATAAAAAAATACAACTCAAACTTCCAACTAACGTAAAAAAAACTACACTCTAAAATTAAAGTCATTGTTACACATTATTTTCGTCATCCCTATGACCGTTAATGATGTAAACCTATCTGTTGCCTTCAGAGGGGTCAGTGGCCTGAGTTCCTGAAGAGAGAAGAGAGAAGAACTTTTCCTGAGAAAAGAAGTTGCATTTTCCCTTGTAAAAACCCTGTAAAAAAGGAAGTTCACAAGTTGCCTATGTATTAAGGTGCGAGAATGCCTGATTCTCGCAGGCTGCATCATAGCTAGGGTGCGAACAGTTCGCAGGTTGCACTATAAGCAGGGTGCAAGAATGCTTACACGTGGGAAAAACAAGCGTTTTCTCGAATCTTCTAGAAGGAGAAACTTCCATGGTGAGGTGGCATCCGAATGGTTTGGATCTTACTCGCTTTCATGATTTAGTGGGATCATCCTAACCTCCTCACCTTATC
>SNQJ01S0155185.1:0-22481 GCA_010110895.2 Picea sitchensis
AGAGAGAGAGAGAGAGAGAGAGAGAGAGAGAGAGAAGAATTTCCCTTACTCATTATCTCTATCTCTGGCTGTTGAAGAAAATTATGAACAAATTCTTCTCTGTTGATTGGCTTCTGATGTAATCTTAATCTATGCTCATTCACTAAAAAAGAAATTTCCTCCTCATCAATAGTTTTAATTTTTTATCCATTGTCAAATATTGTTTCTATCTCGTAGGGCCCTATCCAACAAGTATTGAGTTTCCCTTTAAAAAATTTTAATCTAGAGTAAAAAAAGAGAGCCCAATCAGTTGGATTAATGTCTTCTTTCTGATGAATTTATCATGCCATCTCGATCTTTGTTGTTGAATGGTGGTAGTATGTTGAACTGCATCTTGTCATATCTCGTCCAATTCATTGAGTTGGGCCAACCTATGCTATTGTGATTCTGAAAATCCCATCCCAAGATTGGTTATTGTTCTAAAAGTCTTGATTTGGAATTCAATAGAGAACAAAACTTGTTTTCCATACACAAGCTCATATGGTGTATGTCTAGTAGTGTTCCTCCATGTGTTTCGGTAAGCCCAATGTGCCTCAGAAATCCTATATTCCCAATCTCGGTGATGTAATTGAATAGTTTTAGTTAAGATAACTTCAAGTACTTTGTTTTTGGACTCCACCTGCCCATTGGCTTGTGGATGTTAAGGATACGAATTCTTATGCGTGATCTTGTATTGCTTTATGATATTCTAAACAAGTTTTGACGTAAAGTGAGTGCCTTGATCCATTACAATTTCTCTTGGGGCACCAAAACGAGTAAATATGTCCTCAAATAAAAAAACAACAATAGATTATTCATTAGCATGCAAAATAGGTTTAGCTTCTACCCATTTAGTGATATAATCAGTACATACCAAAATATACCTTTTCTTTCTAGACATTGGAAAAATAGGCCCTACAAAATCTAAAACTCATTTTTCAAATGGTTCTATGAGTACCTGAGGTTGTAGAGTCATTTCATCTGCTTGCACTGGTCTACCGGCTATATACTGGAAATTGTCACATCTTCTAATGTATTTCTTGGCATCTCTAAAAGAAGTGGGCCAATAATACCCTAGATGGAATTTATATGTAATTTTTTTGTCAACGGAATGGCCTCCACATGGTTCATCGTGGCATGCCTTCAATATGTCAAATACTTCTTCCTCTCGTACACACCTCCTAATGATAAGATTAGGTCCAATACGAAATATTTCTCCACCAATCCATGAGTAAGTGGCATTGAGTTTGATATTCTTAATCTTTTCTTTTGTAGAAAGATGCTGAGGTAAATTCCCCAAAGCTAAATAATTGGCAATATCTGCAAACTAAGGAGATTTATTAGATATTGTAAAAATATGTTTATGGGGGGAATTATCATTAACAAGAATTAATTCACCTTCATTGTGAATCCTAGAAAGGAAATCTTCTACAACATTTTCCTTACCGGGCCTATCCAGTATAGTGATATTAAATTCTTGTAATAAAATAAGCCACCTGGTAACCCTACCATTAGTAATTGGTTTATTCATTAAGTATATAATGGATGAGTGGTTAGTGTGGATGAAGACTTCAAATCCTGTAATGTAGTTCCTAAATTTATTGATGGCATGAACTACTGCAAGGAACTTTTTTTTAGTAACTGTATAATTCAATTCATGGGGTGTCAAATTTTTACTCACAAAATAGATGGAATAAGATAATTGATTTTCTTTTTGACCTAACACTACTCCTAAATATTTGTCAGAGGCATCTTAGATATATGGAATGAAAGGGACCAATTTGGTCCTCTTAAAACAAGGGCTACGAAAAGTTTCTCTTTCAGAATTTCAAAAGCAATTTGACATGAAATGTTCCATAAAAATTCATTATTTTAGTAAGAAGTTTGAATAATAGAGATGCAATCTTTGTAAAATTTTCAAAAAATTGTCTATAGTATCCAGCATGGCCTAGGAAAATTTAGACATCTTTTTGAATTTTGGTACTGAAAGATTGGAAATGACTTCTATCTTTGTTGGATCCACTTTTATACCTGCAAAAGACACATAGTGGCCCAAAACAATTCATCCCGTTAATAACATGTAACATTTCTCATGGCTTAATGCCAAATTAGTTTCCTGACACCTAATTAAAACTTTTTCTAAATTTTCTAATACTTCTTTGAAAGTATGTCCATAAACAGTGAAATTGTCCATATATACTTCTACACAATCATGGTTAAGGTCAAAAAAGATACCTAGTACAACATGTTGAAATGTTGCAGGTCTATTACACAAACCAAAAGGAAGTACTATGTAGGCATACGTTCCCCGAGGACATGTGAATGTTGTTTTATCCCGATCCTCTGGATCTATTTGTATTTGGTTATAACCACTAAATCCATCCAAAAAGTAAAAGTATTTTTTACCCGCTAATGTATCTAAGACCCGATCTATAAATGGTAGAGGAAAATGATCTTTCAAAGTTGCTTTATTCAATTCCCTATAGTCTACACAAACACGCCATTTGTCATTTTTCTTAGGAACAATAACTAGTGGAGATACCCATTAGTTGTCAGAAATTGGATATATAAAATTGACATCGAGTAATTTCTGCAGCTCATCTTTCACAATTTCTTTCAAGAGTGGATTCATTCGTCGTTGGGGTTTTCTGACAGGCTTGGAATTATCCTCTATGTAAATATGATGAATACATGCATTAGGTTGGATTCAACACATATCAATGTATTTCCATTTGAATGCCCTAGAATGTTTTTGTAATGTCTTGATTAATTGTTCTTTTTGAATTTCTTCAAGTTTAGGATTGATATTTAAGGTTTTTCCTTGAAAGATTTCAATAGATTCATTAATTGACCTTGATGTGGATGCACCAAAAGACATTGATTCTAATATTGTTGATAAAGTATCCATAGTACAACTTTCTTGAAAATCCTTATCCAAGATATATTTATGATCAAAATCTTTCCCCCCTTGATATTGAGTAAAATCAAAATTATTAATAAAATTGATGATTTGATTTTCCTCAATATCATTCTTAAAGTTCACGATTTGATAAATAGTTAAAATAGGTTGCAATATTTCCTCATTATCATTTGTTTCTTCAAAGTATTGTGTAAATTCAGTTAAATCTTTAGCAAGTGGATATAGATTAAATTTATTCACTGAATCCCCATATGCAATTGTCATATCCTCTGATCGAAAACTAATGAATGCATCATTTGTAGCTAACCAATGACTTCCTAAGATTAATGGGTTCCCCTCTAAGTTAGATTTTGGATGTAAAACCATGAAATCTACAGGGTCTTCCCAGGAATCCAAGAAGACTATTATATCCTCTAATACACCTTTTGGTTTTATTGTTGATCTATCTGCTAATTGCAAAATTGACGGTGTATAATGGATATTAGACAATTGTAATTTATCCATGGTATATTTTGTCATTACATTGATTGCTACTCGTAGATTGATTAATGTGTTTGTGATTGCGACATTATTAATGTGGATTCTTACAATGCGACTGCCAAGATGTTCATATTTTTGCATATAGATTTTACTTGACATAAGATCTACAAATGTACCAATTACTTGCATTGTTTTTGGGTCTTTCTTTTTCCTTCCAGTTTTCTTGACACATAATTCCCTTATTGTCTTAGCATAAATTGGAATGTCTTTAATTGCTTGTAATAATGAAATTTTGATACAAACATTCTTTAACTCATCTAATAATTCATATCATGTTTTAGTGTTTTTCTTTTCTAATTACAACGTTTCTAGGAAAGGTGGAGAACTAGATTGTTGAGTTTGATTTATAGTAGATGAAGAAGTTTGATTTATTGGATTAGTACTACTATTGTCTTCTATTTTGTTAGGAGTTTCCTGCTTGTTATAGCCCTAAAATGACCTACCTATGCATACATGTCATTGGCCTTTCTATTTGCACAATTTGCCAAATTACTGTTGAGGAACTCTCTTTAAAAAAACATTTTTTGGAGCATGTACGCGCCATGCTGCACTAATGCCCGCATACATACACTATCTGCATACTAGACAACCCGCGTACATACAGTAGCTACATACTAACCAGCCTGTGTTTATCTCCAAAAGTTGCAAAAAATAAAAAAGTTGTAAGGAATTCGATGGAGTTAATGGGCTATTGGAGGTTTCCTAACCATTTCAACCATTGTAGCCCGTCCCCAAACTTAATAAATATCATTTTGTCATATAAAAGGAGGTCTTGGGGTACCACTCCAACATCAAGAATTAGAACGAAGAAACTCTGCCAAAATCCCTTCCCCTCCTCGCCCAAGTTTTTGCAGCCCTTTCTGAGATTTTGCCTCAACATTCCCTCTCTAGCCTTTTCTCCTATACAATCCCTTCCCTTTCCCTAAAGTGATTATTTTATTGTGAGAGAAGGCATTGGGATGATGCACTTGGAGTGGAATTAATAGGATCCCTGACCTGGTTCGTGGAGCGTCAGCCTACAAAGATTGTAACTTTCGATCTTTGGATTTGAATAAAATAGTCTTTTTTCCTGTCCCAAATGATATCTTTATGTTTTTCATTTGATTTATGCATAATAGTTTATATCTAACCCTAATATGGATGAGTAGAGATACTATATTTGTAGCATTGTTTGCCTAAGTGTTCTTGTAGGTTAGCTTTGGGAGGAGACCATCAGCCTGGCAAGATACAAAGGTGAAGGAGGTCTTCATCGAACGTTTGGACCAAAGGTACAACTTCTGACCTACTTTCCTATCTCTTTCTATTCTTCTATTTTATATTGTTTGGGGTAGTTTAGGAATTAGATTGTATTTTAAGGAAGATCATAGCTCTGCCTATTTTTTTTGGACTTTTCATCCTGCTCATTACGATCAGCCTGACTGTCGACTGTACCATGGTGACTGACTGCGAGCTGGCAACTTAGTTGCCTTTTTTTTACGGACTTACTCAGGTGACTGCAGGGGTATACCACAGTACCTAGGGAGAACATCAGATCATGATTCATAGAGTATACCCAAAGGGTGATTCCATGTTCAAGTTGCACTTGCACCGGTTAGTTTCTCTAGTGTTGATTGGCATAAGTGTCCTTCCCACTAGTTAGTTATTTTCTTGATTTGTCTTTAGGAACTTTTAATGTGTGCTCTGTGATTCACACTAGTCAAACCTTACTATGTAAGTTAATCATTTCACAAAGTGGAAGATCAACAGCTTGATCGGTCGCGTAGGATTCAGGGTTTGTCATCGGTTACTTTGGAGCCACCTCCGCCACCATTGAGGCAAATACTAGATTAAGAAGGATTGTTCGAAGCGAACGGGCCACAGGAAACTGTATCTAAGACAGCTCTGAGAGGAGACTTTCCGGCACCGGAGGAATCTATTATTTCTGACGTCAAGATCAAAGGTTTCAGGCCAGAAAATCCTCCAATCACTGAATTGTCAGCACCGCTTCTAATTCAAATTGTCCCTTCGGAGGTGACATCTTCTGAACGTCAGTTTATTCGGCGAGTGGGGATGGAAGAAAATGATTCTACTTCGTAAGGGAGTCCCCATACTCCTGTTATGACTACCACTAGAGGGGGCGTTGTACCTCCTCCCCCACCTCCGCCTGTTAGGACTATGGTTGTCCCGACACCCATTACTTCAGGAAGTGGTTTGATTTCTTTAACGACTTCAACCACTGTTTTGTTCACTCAAAATGCGACAGGTGCTCCATTCTCATATGAGATGCTCAGTTTTGACTCAAATTCAGTTCTTACTTACTCTACTTTACAGACCATGGGTCTAGGGGAAGGGAGCTCTAACACTTCCTTGCAAGGATCCATCACGGGAACCACCGCCCCATTTAATGTTATTCCTTATAGCGGGATTCATATACCTCCTCCATCCCCTTTGCTCGATGGTGCGTTTCAGTAGCCGATCGGGCCTAATGCTAACTATAGTTTTTTTAGTGGAGGCTGTTTGGGACCTTCATCCTACACAACGTTGGTGGGATCAATGTTGTTCTCTTTGTTTGGTGCGTTTGGAAACAACATTTTTTCTTCATCTTCTTTCTCGACTGGGGAAACCCCAACTTTGGTCAACAAAACCTTATGCAAAGTACCATTCCTTCACAGGGAGCGATGACAGGAGTATACTCCACATAAGGTCTTTTGAATCCTTGGCAGGGCTCATTTCCCTTGCAAGGGATGTCGGTCAGGGTAAACCCTTTCCATACTCAATGGAACCCCAGGAAAGGTTCAATATCTATGCCGAGAGGATCGACTGGGGGCATCCCCAACCAAGTTCCTTGGAATACTACATAGGGAGTAATCCCTGCGTAAGATATGTCATCTAACTTTAGGAGTCATTCTATGATGCAACAACAAACACAATTTCATCTTTTTGGTCAAGGCCACAGTTTCTACCAAAACCCTAGCGAGCAGTCCAACTTTTCTTGACAACCTTGTGCCATTCAAAATCCAGGTCCCTCTTTTCATGTATACAATCTGCAACCAAAACTACCATTTATGGCAACTCTGTATTTTCCAGACTTGTAAAGATTGTTAATTGACCCGATATGTCACGATCCACATTGGCCCCCCATTACGACTAAGTTTCCTTCTGACATTTTGAAATTTGAGGGAAAGCCCAGCTAAGATCCGGGTGATCACGTGACTATTTTTTACTTGTGGTGCTCATTGAACTCGTTGAAAGACGACTCCGTTCAGTTGCACCTTTTTCAACACACTCTTATAGGGGGTGCAGCAAAATGGTATATCGAGCTCGACAACTCAAGGCACTCTTACTTCAATACCTGGCTATGGTTTTGCTGAACCATTTCCAGTTGCTAGTGAGATACGATGTCGGCACTGAATTGTTGGCCAACTTCGATCAGACTAAGGGTAACCATATCTCAGATCATATCCAAGAGTGGAGGCTACGAAAGAGCTTGATTAAAGTCAAGGTCCCTCATGCATTTTTTCTTGAGTGGTACTTGAATTCTTTCGTTCCTTGTGTATCCAAAAACGTAGCAACGTCCAGGGTGTTTTCTGAGGAGGAGGCTATTATGAGAGCCTATCAGCTAGAACTAATTTACTCTTAGTCTGGCATACTTTACGAGATCTTACCCAATGCGCCACAGTCAACTCTCGATAAGACCAAACAAAATTCTGGGCCCCACGTTGATGCAGGCATAGTGGACTCAGCACAAAGAAAGTCCACAGATCTATTGTTTAATCAATTACAACAATTATCGATTCAACAGACTATGGCGAACCAGACTCCCAGTTTGGTTGCCCCCACAACTCATACATCGAGACTCGGATGTACACAGGGTGCAATCGACAACTCCCAAGGCTAACCAGTAGACTGAGGGAAAGAAGAAACATAAAAACAAGAAGGGTAAAGGGGATAAAAAGGTTGCTAACAATGTTGGTGAGGGAAAAACTAAGAAGAGGAAGGTGAAGTTTTTGTGTAACCTCTACACAAACGAACACTTAAATCACCTATTCCCTCGGCTTGCGGAAGCCCAAAAGCTACTATCACAAAAACAACCTGCTATGCTGACTAACCCTTTTCCACAAGGGAAAAATATGACTCAAGCTTCTACACCCATGAGCGTGACTGGGGGCAGTCAGGGACTCCCCACGCCTAATCCTAACAACCCAGTCACAAACATTTACATGATGAATGTGGATGCTCATTTATCAACCGAGACTCATGACTATGGAACGTCGAAATATGTTGAGAAGGGAAAAGAGGCCTCCAACCCATTGAATCCTCTTCAAATTGAAATGATAGTGAGAGAAACAATTACTCGCATCCCTAAAGGTGCGTTTAAGAAGGCTTCCCATAACCCAAACGTGAGGGCTGCTCAAAACTACTCCGTCATGGAGGATCTGGCACAGACCCCTTGTGCAATGTTTGCTCTGGAGGTTCTCCAGAGTTTCCCCTCACAAAGAAAATATTTTTTGTCCGCCTTAGGAGCGGTAGAAACTAGTAACTCAAGAATGATCGTTTTTTATCCAATCAACCTTAAACATCGTCTTCCTCACCATGTATCCTTTCAGATAGTAGTGGCATACACCGCAAAATCGTTGACACAGAACATTTTATGTATGGTGGTTGATGAGGGTGCCTCGACTTGCATGATGTCGTTGGCATTTTGGAGGGCCATTGGACAACCTAAGTTTTCTCCATCACCTACATTGCTTATGACTTTTGACGATCGATCATTCAGACCACATGGTATAATTCCTTCTTTCCCCGTGCAATTGGAGGGTAAAACTGTGTGCATCAAAGTTGAAGTAGTCGATGCTCCTCTAGACTACAATATTATGTTAGGACGGAGTTGGAATTACGCAATGCACACGGTTGTAGCCACTATTTTTTCGGTCTTATGCTTTATGCACAAGGGTTGGATTATAACCGTCGACTAGTTGTCCTTCTCTCGTCCAGGCGCTTCATCGAGGGATTCCACGGTCCCGATGATTGATAACCTGTAGCTAGGCACTTTCAACTTAGGTGTCAGATGTTTTCTTTTGTTGATGGAAACTTTTGATTATCCGTCACCTTCCAATGATGTAAGTTTTATTTTGGATGTTCCTGACCAGCCAAAGGCTGCAATTTTTCAAGTGTCGTCTTTTAAAATAAGCTACTTTCATGACTCGTGGAATTTACCTTCCCCATCGGTTTCGATGGAAGGGATAGGGGACCTTCGTATGGACATGCCCTTATCCATTTTTGAGGTTGTGTACAATTTTTTCCAACAAGCCTCAGTCAACCCCGATCCAGCTCCCCTAGAGGAGCTAGATCCAGTTATTGAGCCTATTTGGGCTCAGGAATCTCTCGCCACTCAGGACCCTTTAGACTCAGTCTTTCCCTTTGATGAGGTGATTCTGGAAGAAATGGATGGTCCTGATAGACCTTGGGATGATCTCCACCATAGATATTATTTTCTTCTTGAGCTTAGGATAATAGAGGCAAGATAGTTTGTTTTGACTGTGAATGGAGATAGCCCTTGTCTTATTAAACCTCTGGCTACGTACAGAGTATACGCCTAGGGAAACATGGAAAGTATTGTTGCAATGATTCCTATCAATATCTACATAACCCATGGCGTCATGGAGAATATATTTGTCAGAGTAGATTGCTCCCCCGAAGAGATTCAAATTTACACCGAGTTGTTTAAGGATTTTCGTGACGTTTTTTCCTGGTCTTACAAGGAGATTCCAAGCATCGAACCACGAATTGTTGAACACCAAATCACGACTTATCCTGATGTCAAACCGGTCCGATAGAAGCTTCACTCGATCAATTCTCGAAAAGCAGCAACGATAAAGGTTGAAGTAGAGAAACTTCTCAAAGTTGGTTTCATCTACCCCGTACAATTGACAGAATGGGTATCAAACCCGATTCCTATCAACAACAAATAGGGCACGATTCACATTTGTATGGATTTCCATGATTTGAACAAAGCTTGCCCGAAAGAAAATTTTCCAACCCCGTTTATTTATCAGATTGTCAATGAATATGTGGGTTGCGAAGTATTTTCTTTCATGGATGATTTTTTGAGATATAATCAAATTCAAATCAAACCTGAGGACCAACATAAAACAAATTTTATTTGTCCTTGGGATACCTTCGCGTATCGAAATATTTATTTTGGCCTGAAGAATGTTGAAGCTACCTTTCAACGAGCCATGTCGTTCTCTTTTCACGACCTCAAACACATAGTTGAGGCATACCTAGATGATCTAGCATCACATTCTCGCAAGAGATTTGATCATCCCGCCCATTTACAAATAATATTTGAGCGGTGTTGCTACTATCAGATTCGCTTAAATCCAAACAAGTGCAGTTTTTGTGTGACATCAAGTCGTTTATTAGGTTTCATCATGTCGACAAAATGGATCATGGTCGATCCTCTTTAGGTTGAGGTGATAGTTCAATTGCCTCCCCCGCGCACAATACCCCAGCTTCAGAGTTTACAAAGGAAAGTGAACTTTCTTTGGTGTTTTGTCACTAATTACGCTGAGATTACAAAAGGGTTCATGCATATTTTAAAAAAGGGAGTCCCATTCTATTAGGATGAAGAAACTCAACCCTTTTTTGATGCGTTGAAACACGCTCCGACGTCTGCCCCTCTGCTCAGGCCTCCTGATTATGGCAAGGATTTCTTGTTATATGCGGTTGTTGTAGAGTCCTCAATCGGAATGGTCTTGGTACAAGAGGATGATGCGCTCGAAGAACACATTATCTATTATCTTGGCCAAGGCCTAGTTGGACCAGAGCTCAAGTATTCACATGTTGAAAAACTCACTTTAGCAGTTGTTCATGTTGTCCAACGGTTTCGTCACTATATATTACTTCACAAGACCATTGTCATTGTCATCGTCAATCCCTTTCAATATGTGTTGATGTGATGTGTCATCGACAGAAAAATCAGTTAGTGGATCTTTATCCTCCAAGAGTTCGACCTAGATTTCATTTCGGCAAAATCTACAAATTCCTTGGTCTTTGTTGAGTTAATCTCAAAATTGTCGGTCGAAAATGGTGATATTTCTCCCGAAGATTCACCAATTAACGGATATGTTTTTCTATTTGCATCTTCGGACCCTTGGTATGGAGATATACTTGTGTATATTCATACTCTAAAGTGCCCTACTTCTGCTTCTCAAGATGAGTGTCGATGAATACGACACCAAGAGAGAAACTATCTCATCCTCGATGACACCTTGTATCGTCGAGGTGTAGATTGCATTCTTAGACGATGTCTTACCCACTGTCACACTAGAGCATGTGGCGGCCATATGTCTGGGTTGGAAACAACCCAAACGATTCTTCACGCAGGTTACTTCTTGTTAACACATAGAATTTATTCTCCTTATCACCATCTATCTGTTTAAAGTTTCAAGTCAAAGTTGGGTATATGCGTTGCCAACTCACTAGGAGAAGTTCACAACGTACTCTAAGTACTTTTGTTTGGCATCATTTGGCTCATTGTATTAAATGATCATGACAAAGGAGTTTTCAATGTTTTTAGAACTATATTTAACCAACTTTCCAGGGATTATGTCATATATTTCCAAACAGTTTCCTCGAAGTGTGCATTTCATGTTTGAATTTGGCACTGCGAACTGCTAAAGAGGAGGGTTGGAGGTTAGGATACTTGCAGACACCCTTGTGAAAATTTAAATATACCAGCATCAAACCCAGGGCCATTAGGTAATCTATGAGAGTTTGTGTCCTATTTGAAGGTCAATAAGGGGTTTGGTTGCTTGTTTTTCCTTTGGCGCTGTGAAATTCCACGGGCGCTGCGAACTGGCTGACAGGGGCACTGCAAACGCATTTCCTATAGCAGTTGCTTCTAAATATTTGATCATAACACTAAAATGGTGATGTGGGTTTCTCTGAAATGTTTTTCAGAGGAGAATGATAGCCTTGTTGACATGCTGACCAAATTTCAGCCTGACCCAGTTTGGCATTCAAGAGATATAATTAAAACACCAGTGCGCTGCAAACTCTCTATTTTGCATAGTTGTTGGAGATTTTCCTTGTTTAGAGGTTGCCACCTGTCAAGGAGGGTTTGAATGACTTCTCAGAGATCATTTAGATGATAAGGGACACCTACACCTAAGAATTAGCTCCGTTAGGAACTCATGCAGTGAGATGGAAACAAATTTATTAATGACTTCCAACAACTTCCTGAAAATTAGAAATTTGTTGGATTTTTGTCTCTTTGATTGTTGCCACCTATCTCCAAGGCCTACAATCCAATGGAAGAGATGGGTTTTTACCTCCTAATCATATTTTGTATGTTATTTTCTATTTAATGAGTGAGAGGAGTCAAGAGAGGGGATGGAATGGAGTGATAGAGACTCATATATTTATATTGTCTATGTAGCAAAATAGTACTTCTTACTGTATGTATTGGACTTAAGATCCTTTGAATAATGGAAGTCAGTTATGTTTCTTATCATCTTATTTATGTCTAATTTTGGTTATAGTCCATTGAAATATTCATTAGATTGAGTTGTAGCTTTATTACAATAGATGATCTGTTGTGATACTTGTGCAAGTATATCAAAATTTTCCTCTTTAATAATGAGAAGTTCTTGTTTCAGAGGGTTTTCTTCATATGTCTATCCAAACTACCTGGTGTAGATGATGGATATATTACATTCTCTTATTAATTCTTCCACCTATTCATATTATTTCCTAAAACCCTGATCAAAGTTATTCAAAGCCTTATTTGCTTGTGCATATTCTATGAAGTAAACTATGATTGACATTATTTTCAAAGTCCTTCATCCATTTATTATTTATTATAAACTTTATCTTCTACACTTTGATGGGTACTAGGATTTCACTCATAGCAGTCTGAGTGTGACTCTCAGTGCTAAAATTTTGGACGTCGTTGCTGGGGATGAAGTTGAATATCTTCCCTGGGTTGTACAACACATATTACTACCAGTTCTTGATGGTGATCAAGGATTGGTGACAAGAAAGCCTGAAATTTTTTCACCATGGCGACTCCACACATTTGAAGAACTTTTTGGTGATTCAAATCAAGTTACAAGACTCCACTGAGGAACGAGCTCAAACATAAAATGGAAGGAAGAGACATAAAGTCCAGGTATCAATATATTAGTTTCATTCAAGAGCTCATATTATTTTTTATCATTTCTTTCTTGTCCTTCCCTTCATATATCAGGGGAATAATCCTTTGATTTTTTTATTCTAATGACCATAAACCTACTACTGTATATCCCTCTTTGAAAGAAGAAGATCTACATTCTTCTTACATAGTTGATGTTGACCCTAGTCCTTCATCTGAAACATATCAGAACAGTTTTTGTATTCAAATCCTTCCTGAACATGATCAACCATGTAACCATGTGAACAATACAACTGATTCACCACCTTATTTGATCATATTACCATATTCTACCACCACTGTTGGAATTTGCAATCAATCCATTGAACCCCACTTTCAGCCTACTGATGTTTAGTCCAGAAAAAAGAGAAAAAAAGTTCAAACGTTTAAGGATTCCATCTCACCTTCATCCTTACCCTCCCAATTTTTTTGAGTATCTTCCTCGGTTTACTAGAGAAGATCATATCGCTGCTGAGAAGCATTTCGGAGCCTTTAAGAACTTTGTTGATAATTTTGAAATAGTATATGAAGATGTCACCATGAGGTTATTTTCCAAATCCTTGGTTGGGGATGTTTCTTTGTGGTTTAAAGGTCTGGAAGTTGGTTCCATTATTTCATGGATTGAGTTGTATGATGCATTTTTAAGATATTGGGGAAAGAAAAAGTCCTTTGATCAACACTTAGCTGATTTTTTTCTCATAAGAGAAAAGAAGACGAAGCTCTGGCTACCTTCAATAGGAGGTTTGATAGTATTTATCACAACATGCCTATTGAAATTCGGCCTAATGATATTGTTGCCATGGTACAATATACAATGGAACAACATCCCAATCTATTCCTATACCTCATAGAAAGAAAGTCATCATCCTTGCAGCAGATGTTTGCTGATGCAGAGGAAGTGGAGGGTAATCTTTGGGCATGTACACAACTCTCTTGTCAGACCTTGGAAAATTTTTTGGATGAGGAAGAAACTGAGGAAGTATATGGACAACAAGAAGCTTATCCGAGCTTGCAATTGTTTCAGCATGCTTGTGCATCATTTTCATATCTTAAATCTTTTTCTGATCCTAAAATTATTATAAAGGATTTTTCCATTGTTAAAGATGCAAATTACATGCTTATAACTCATACCAGCAAGATGAATTTACATATGCAACTGAGCCTTTTCCTAATTATGAGAAAAGTGTTGATTTCGTTTATGATGAATATCATGAGGAAGATTTTGCAGAAGGTGGTGAAATTTCTATTTCAGAGAAAGTTGTTGCCCCTCATCATCTTACTGTTGACTTAGAAAATCAGTTAACATTCTTGGCTCATGATAACCCCCTTGATTGTATGCTTTTAATTTTTGGTCAAGAAGATAGGAAGGAGCTACAAGAACATGTGAGTTTGTCCTCTTTTTTATCAATAGATTGTAGATTGTAACCTTGTACAATATCTACTGCAAACAAATATTCACAAAAAGAACAAAAAAGATAAATACAAAATTTACACAAAGATTTTTCCCTTGGAAACCCAAACCGGGAAAACCATCATATTCTATATTCATTCATGTGTAATACATTGTTTACAATACAATATACATAAAGGAGCCAACGACATCCAAAACCCTAACCCAATGACCTGGATTAGTCCAAAACCCTAATTCCTTAAATGGAAATAGAAAACCATCGGCAAAAACCATGTGCCGAAAAACCACCTAAATACGTGACATGTTTCCCGAGGCAAGTGATACGTTTCCCGAGGCAGAAAAACAATTTCATGCAAAGAACATAACACATACCCAGCATAGATGGAAAACAGAAAGACATTCAACAAGAAAATAAAAAGGAGCAGATGTATGTATCAACATGTATTAATTCTCCCAATATTGACTTTGTATTTGACAATTTTAGAGCAGATTTTTCAGAGGACAGTAAAGAGGAGGTTGAGAAATCATATGGTCAGTCTACAGTTCTATTTTCTTCCGAGAATGTTGATCAACAATTTCAAGAAGACATTGCAAATAAGTTTATTTTCCAAGGAGATAATCAACAACCAGAAAAATCTTTTGTTGTCCATGATTGCTTTGAAGCATGTGATATCTATTGGATGTTTCAAGGAGGTCAAGAGAATTGCAGTCTTGTCAGCAGAGAAAATATTATGAAGGAGCATCCTAGTCTTCTAATGCATCCATAATTATGTCGTGTGATTCATGATCCTATAGCCATATACATGGAGTCTATTTGTTCATAAGTTTCCTGCATTAGATCTTTTTCCATGCAACCAAATTGCACTTGTAAGTATCAATTGCTCATAGACTATCTGCTACATTTGTTGCATCTATTTTGGGTTTTTTTAAAGAGTCACCTACAAAATGTTATATTTATCAATCATATGCTTTTATGGATTCATTGGAAGTTTCATTACACTTGATTAAGCAGAGTTCAGCTAGTTAGAGTAGGGTAGTGTAGGTAATAAGATCGCTTCCAGAGCATTTGATTTTCTTCAGTTTACAAAATGTGATCAGATTTGCAATATGAGATTTATTTGCAACATGTCTTTCAGTTTGCTTGAATAAGTGACATATCTTGAATTATTTCAAAGGATTGGTTGCACAAGTTTGATACTAGATGACTCCATATCCCAATTGATAAGGCACTGGAACTACATGTTCTTGGCAGCTCATAGGGAGCATTCCATCCCCTGTGGAGCCAGATGTTAACACATAGAATTGATTCTCCTTGTCACCATATATCCGTTTAAAGTTTCAAGTCAAAGTTGGGTGCATGTGTTGCCAACTCACTAGGAGAAGTTCACAACTTACTCTAAGTACTTTTATTTGTCATCATTTGGCATCATTGTATTAAAAGATCATGACAAATAATATTTCATTGTTTCTAGCACCATCTTTAACCAACTTTCCAGGGATTATGTCATATATTTCCTAACAGTTTCCTCGAAGTGTGCATTTCATGTTTGAAATTGGTGTTGCGAACTGTTGAAGAGGAGGGTTGGAGGTTAGGCTATTTGCAGACACCCTTGTGCAAATTTAAAGATACCAACATCAAACTCAGGGCCATCAGGTACTCTATGAGAGCTTGTGTCCTATTTGAAGGTCAAGAAGGGGTTCGGCTGCTTATTTTTCCTTTGGCATTGTGAACTGGCTGACAGGGGCATTGCAAACGCATTTCCTATAGTAGTTGCTTATAAATATTTGATCATAACTCTAAAACAGTGATGCGGGTTTCTCTGAAATTTTTTGCGTAGGAGAATGATAGCCTTATTGACTCGCTGACCAAATTTCAGCCTGACCTAGTTTAGCATTTGAGAGATATTATTAAAACACCAGTGCGTTACAAACTATTTGTTTCACATAGTTGTTGGAGATTCACCTTGTTTGGAGGTTTCTACCTGTCAAAGAGGGTTTGAATGACTTCTCAGAGATCATTTAGATGATAAGGGAAACCTACACCTAAGAATTATCTCCATTAAGACCTCATGCAGTTAGCTGGAAACAAATTTATTAATGACTTCCAACAACTTCCTAAAAATTAGCAGTTTGTTGGACTTTTGTCTCTTTGATTGTTTCCACCTATCTCCAAGGCATAGAATCCAATGGAAGAGATGGGTTTCGACCTCCTAAGCATATTTTGTATGTTATTTTCTATTTAATGGGTGAGAGGAATCAAGAGAGGGGTTGGAATGGAGTAATATAGACTCATATCTTTATACTGTCTATGTAGCAGAAGAGTACTTCTTACTGTATGTATTAGACTTATAATGGAAGTCAATTCTTTTTATTATCATCTTATTTCTATATAATTTTGGTTACAGTCCATTGAAATATTCATTAGACTGAGTTGTAGCTTTATTACAATAGATGATATGTTCTGATACTTGTGCAAGTATATCATAATTTTTCTCTTTCATTATGAGAAGTTCTTGTTTTAGAGGGTTTTCTTCATTTGTATGTCCAAACTACATGATGTATATGATGGATATATTACATTCTCTTACTAATTCTTCCACCAGTTCATCTTATTTCCTAAAACCCTGATCGAAGGTATTCAAAGCCTTATTTGCTTGTGCATATTCTATGAAGTAATTTGTGATTCACATTATTTTCAGAGTCCTTCATCCATTTGTTATTTATTATAAACTTTATCTTCTACACTTTGATGGGTACTGGGCTTGCACTCATGGAATTCTGAGTGTGACTCTCGGTGCTAAAACTTATGGCCCTCGTTAATCAAAGATTGTGTTGAGGTGGTCACGAAGTGTCACCCGTGCCAGATCTTTTGTCGGAATATGCGGGCACACCCTGCTCCTATGTTTCCAATCATTGTTGTCGGTCCCTGTTGGCCCTTGACCAAGTTTTGAGGGATCTGGTCAAGTTTGACCTATTTTGGGACTTTGACAACCTATCTAAGACGAAGTGGAGATCACAGATCTCGACCCCTTTTTTGGGTCCTTTTTGGGTTTTTGGGATTATGTAACGGGCATGGGATGTCGGCCCATGGGTTTACCCATGTTTAGGCCTATTTTGTAAAATATATAGAGAGAGATGTCTAGGAAATATAGAGCGTGATGAATGGCTAAGTGATAGATCTATGCGATTGAAGGATTGTAAGTGATCGGTGCATATTGTGTGAGACTTGCAGAGCTAAGTGAAAGTCATTGTAAGAGGTTGTGGAAGGCTGTGTGCTTAGATCTACTCAGGGAAGGAGGATCTAGTGATGTGTGCATATCTCCTATCTTATGTGAAGCAGGGTTTTGAGGCTTTGTGCTTGTAACCGATTGACTGAAGACAATAAAGAAGAAGAGTTGGTGGATGTAGCCCTAGGGTGGGGGTGAACCACGTAAACATTCTTTTTTTCCACTTTGTGTTTGTCTTGATGTGTTTATAACTTCTCTTGCTAAGTGATTTGATAGAGATAGATAAATATGCTTATGATTTATGCTAATAATGTGTAAGAATGTTAGATCTGATCTATATGAAGGTGCTTAGTTCTTGATCTGCTAGATATAACCTGCCTGTTTATGATAAAGTGCTTAAATACATCAGATCTGAGTGAATGATGTGATTCTTTGTTCTATCTGCTCAGTAATTATTGGTTTAATATCGATGAACTGTTAATGTTAAGTTCTCTGTTAAGTATTATAATCACATATCTGTGTCCCATCTAAGGTTGCAGACACTTGAGTACTGCAACCACCCCTGCCTCTACCTCGGGTGAGACTTCATCTGCTTCGCAGATGTTGCCGAAAGGGTCGGTAGTTAGGGTTTTTTTGGTGTGTTGTTGTAGCATTGAACCCTGGGTCTACCCCTGTGCCAACAAATGGTTCCAGTGTCAAGACCTAAAACTGTGATTGCTAAGAACTGAAGTAAAGAAAATAAAAGTTATGTGCATAGATCTACTGCTGAAGTGCGCAGTATCAGACTTGAAACTATGATTATTGGAAACTAAGAAAGAAGAAGCTTTGTGAAAAGATCCGGCCTGAGATTGTAAAATATTTGAGCATAGATCTGTTTCCCTAGTGCGCAACATTCTACTTGACCTGAGGAGCTTTGTGCCAAGAAAAAAGGTCAGATCTGAAGAAAAGAGGTAAGATATATAAGCTCTATGCTCTGATAAAGGTAAGAATAGTGAAAATTTATAGATCTGAAGGCTTTGTTCTTTGTAGAAGTAAGATTAGTGGAAATTTTTGTTTTAAAAGTATGAATCTAGGTGTGTTTGGTATATTCTTTCCTAGCTTGAAAACTAGGGCACTAATAGATGAAAGACGGTTTAATATGAGTAGATCTGATAAGAATAGTGAAAGACATGTTATACCTATGCATAGAAAGAATGTTTGGACTAACAAATGGATGCAGGATCCTAGAAATAATTTTTTGCAGGTTAGCTCCTATGAGCCTAGCGCGCAGTACAGGAAAGGTTGGGGATCACTTAAACGAAAGAGAGGATTAACCCTATGTTACAGTTGCAAAAGACCAAGACATCTTTCTAAGGAATTCCCTGGGAAAAGACCTAGTTGTATTTGTTGTAAAGCTATGGACCATGAAGTGTTGGATTTCCCTAGAATGATTGCTAAGATGGAAGGAATGAATCTAAAGAAAGAAAACCCTAAGGTATATCCAGAAATAGAAGAACCCTAGAAAGAATCATAGAAAGTGTTGCTACAAATAAACGAAACCTTGAATGACCACCGACATGTCATATTATTAGAGATCTTCAAAGAAAAAGAATGCATTGAAGAAAGAATAGGAGACTTCGACATTGATTGTGTTCTAGATAAGGAAACATAGGTGAATATCATAACAGATAGAACTTGGGAAGATATAAGGAATTCTGCTATGATCCATTCATTAGGAGGAATAAGGTTATTCAGAGGAAAGTTGATAAACCTATGTGGAAGGCTCACTCAGATACCTATGACTGTTAATGGAGCTTTGACAGAATAAGATTTTGAGATTATTAAATTTATCGAGGACAAAGACCCATTTACCATGTTATTAGGAAAAACTTGGATTGACAGAGATCGAGCCAAAAGAAAGGAAGAAGAAGAAGTTTTGGCGCAGAAGAAGCAAGAATTAAAAGATTTAATGACTAGAAGGATCGCACACTTGATCGGAGAATAGCATAACAGATCAAAGCTATTTAATGCTAGAGACCTGTATTTTGAAGTTGCAAGAACACTGGAGGTTCCAAAGAATATTGAAGAACCTATCCCATACAAAGAAAAACTATTATCCGGGAACCCTAGGGAAGAATCTCAGCTGCACGAAGTGACTAGGTCAAAAGAAGACAAAATTTAGAATGGAAAAAGGAATACCGAAATGAAACTCACTGGAAAGAAGGATAGAAAGTTAAGTAAGAAGAGATCCAAGATCGATAAGTTGTAGAAGGCTCCAGAGGGAACCTCGCAGAAGGAAGAATTGCAAAATTGGAGCTTCGCCAGGATATTAGAACAGCGACACATGGCTCTTTGCCATGACGAAGCAATATAGTCGTTGGGGACATTATAATTGTTAAATCAATGCTCCGAACGAATAGAAATCCATTTATGGCCAGCCATCTCGCCATCCGACTATTGGGACCATGCCATAATGAACAAAACCAAGTTAATGAAAGCCTCATACCCATTGCAAGTGACCCGTTGTCAAGTTAACTATTTATCCCACCGCGCCACACACCGAGAACACTTTTTCCAATTGAGAATTTGAGCCCGCAGACTAAGTTGAGTTTATACAGTGATCATCATGCTTCTTCTCTCTCTCTCATTACTGTTTCTAATATACCCCCCGAACCTCAGATTGTTAACCCCGAGCATGTATGTCGGACGAGTTGAGCGCTGCAGAAAGAATTTTTGAAGAATTTTTTATCGACCTCATGAATGAAAGAGTCATGTCGATGTCTATAGGCATACAAGCATCATCCATGAGAGGACTGCCAACCTCTCCATCCACTACTTGTGGAGAAATATCATCCTGACCGTCTGATGAGAAGCGAACTAAGCACAGGGATGATTTAGCAAATGCTAAACTAACACACGGGATTTCTATCCTGGAAAATTCATGGACTGTGCTCTCGCACAAAGGATCAAGGACACCTACGACGATGTTGATAAGGGAAAGTGAGGCTACAAGGTAGCCTCTATTCAGAATGGTGCAGTTCGCCTCACTTTTCAGATGATTGTAGGGAAGTTAGTACGCAAGAACCAACCCACCAAAGTGACAGGTTTTGTAGTCGACCTCGCAGGGAAGTGCGCGGAGGGCCTACAAATGAATTGGGCAAAGTACCTGGTGAACCAATTAGAAATCGACTGCAGAGAATCCCAAGATCAAGGGTACGAATTTTATTTTAGCTGGCTATTGATCCTGATCACTTTCATTGCCTAGGAGATGTCAGAAGGTGTGACCTTCCTGGACATCAAGCCTTTCGAACCATTGGTCACGAAGTTCAGTACATTGTGGTACTCAAGTGACATGAATAAGAAATGGTAGTCAAATTTCATGTTCCATACATACTACAATCAATTGAAGATAGCCATACAGTCTGAACCTCGCATGATGTCGACCATTATACAATGATTCAGGCCTTTGATGAAGTTCAACATTGATCGGAATTTCATTTATATCACAGCGTGAGCCGATGAGCACAAGAAACAACTTTAGTCCTATTACAAGATAACAGAGGAGGAATTAGAGGAGATTACTAAGGAATGGTACATTGACCTCCCTTTTCCAGCAGACCTACGGAGATATCCGACATCGACAGCCCAGAAGCTTCACATGATAAAACAGGAACTAGAAAAACAAAGAAGTCTGACGAAGTACAAGATTTAAGAAGTGCCTCAGTGAATACTGCCTCCATGTCACCAAAGCAAGGAGTTGATGATTAAGAGATAGATGGCATAGAATCTTAACAGATGAAAGGTGAAGTAACACCTCCCAGAGATGAGCAGGACCCCTCGAAGAAAATGAAGGTTTCCCTGTCGAAACCTTCCTCTCGGAAGAGATCAAAATCCCCTATAACTAAGATGCAGACCGTCCTCACCTCTGATGATTTCAATTTCATCATAGAAGCCCTGAATGATGCTCACTGAAGATAACAGAGAAGCAAAAATCTCAGCAGGAAGAGATGTACCATAGAATTCGTCGAGCTCTAAGGGGTGCAACAGGCACTACAGTCCATCTGCACAGTCTCCACTGCACCTCTACCACTGGGAACACCAGAACCGGGAGATGATCCAGCCCAACTCCACCGGCTCGCTGATACATTCGAAACTCGCCTTCGAGGAGCACAAGAGGAAACAACACAAGCCACCCAGGATTTGGTACAAGTACAGGGAGTACTTGTAGAACAACGTCGAGCTGTTGAATAGGAAAAGAGTTCTCTCCAAGTGAATTTCGAGGAAGAAAAGGCGCAGCTGCAACAAGGCAAGGAATAGTTGATCGTCGAGCAACTCAAAGTGAAGGAAGTGGTCAACAGAGCATTGCGATTTGTGACTGTCATAGAAGTAAAGGTAGAGGATCAAGTCACAAAGCAAGTAGTGCAACTTGAAGAAGTGATCCAGCATCTGCAGCAACACATCGCAGACCTAGAACTATGCACTATGCCTGAGACCCCACAGGAGGTAAAGGACCAAAGAGAAGAAACTGCTAGGAGCGCAGTTGAAAGGCTAAAGACCCTTACCTTAGAATGCAAGAAATTTGTTGATCCCATTGCCCAAGCATATGAGAAACTTACCGAGAACACAGAATTGTAGGTATTGGAGTCACGGCTCCAGGAAGTGAAGCAGCACGCAGAAACACTACAGGCACAACTGAAAGCCCTGACAGATGTGGAGAGAATGAAGAGGTCTCAAGAGAAGCGAACTACCCAACAGAAAATCCATACAATCCAAAGCAGAGTTATGGAGATAACTCAGAAATCCAACATGTGCAAGATAAGGCGTATAGGTTGTTTATAGAGGTAGAAGGCGAAGGAGCATAACTAGAGCAGGTTAGCACCATAACAAAATGACGCCTAGAAGGACCTGTGAATGATGTTGTCATTCAAGAGTTTGTTGAACAAGATCTTGTAGCACGGCAGCAAGTCGAAGCAGTTTGATCCAAGCTCGAAGCGTTCGAAGCATAAATTCCTACATCAAAGTGACTTGGGACGACTCACAAGTAAGTGTTGGGGGGTTGTTGGCCCTTGACCAAGTTTTAAGGGATCTAGTCAAGTTTTACCTATTTTGGGACTTCGAAAGCCTGTTGAAGATGGAGCGCAAGATGAAGCGGAGATCACTGATCCAGGTGGATATCGGTGGCCACCCACCTTTTCCGACTGGCTCAAAACA
>SNQJ01S0155186.1:9722-22481 GCA_010110895.2 Picea sitchensis
ATCATGGAAACCATAAACCCTATTTTTCATATGTTCTAGTAGATATGTTAATGATTCCAAGTTTCATATTTGTATTTGACTGAAGGTCCAGCAAGTGTACTGCAAAGTATCAAATTGATATTTCAAGTTGATAAACCCAATATGAAATGAATCCAAGCATTATTTTCTATCATAGTAAGAGAGATGAATGTAAATAATTTTGCGACGAATTTTCTATACTATCGAGGAACAAAGTTCGTCGATAATTTTATGCCATTAGTATGTAATTTTTTACAAAAATAATTGATCTTGGGGACTACACCATGGTCAAGTAAAGAGGAACGAGGAACGATGAAGGACGAACGAAAATTGCATGAGGACTAGACACCGACAACATGGACCTGCGAATGGGGCCAACGTTGAAATTTTTTCAAACAGTTTTTGGAAGCACCAAAATTTGTCACCGATAGACTATTGGCATGCCTTAACGATATGAGAGGGTTTCTGAACTCAAATTTGAGTGACACACCCACTTTCTTCCATCATCAATTCATCATGGAAACCATAAACCCTATTTTTCATATGTTCTAGTAGATAGGTTAATGATTCCAAGTTTCATATTTGTATTTGACTAAAGGTCCAACAAGTGTACTACAAAGTATCAAATTGGGATTTCAAGTTGATAAACCAAATATGAATTGAATCCAAGCATCATTTGATATCATTGCAAGAGAAACAAATGTAAATAATCTTGCGAAAAATTTGCTATATTATCGACAAAAAATGTTCATTGATAATTTTATGCCATTAGTATGTAATTTTGTACAAAAATAATGGATCTTGGGGACTACGCCATGGTCAAGGAAATAGGAATGAGGAATGATGAAGGAGGAACGAAAATTGCATGAGGACTAGACGCCGACAACATGGGCCTGCGAATGGGGCCAACGTTGAAATGTTTTGACTCCTACCGCACTCCCCGGAGTAGGATCGCTCCCGCAGGATCTTCTCCTCGACGGCCCGAAGAACCAAAATGTTCTTCAAAACCCCTTATCGGGACTTTCCGATACCCACACCAACTATTCAAAGATCTCCCTCAACGGTCGGGAAATTGGAATTCGCAAATATCGTGAACTCTGTAGTCACACGCCTTATGTCTCACGATTCCCTGAACCCCGATGTGGGTCAATCGCTGACTTTCACCCCTTTCATTGGAGATTCCCCTATCAGGAAATCGCTACTCGCGATGTCAACAATTTGAATTCCCAAACTCCGAACCCCGATGGGCCGATTCCCCGATACACGTGTGGATTTGACTTCTCCACCTTCTGCCCTTCTATCGGAAATTCAGGATTCGTGGGATCGCAAATCCTAATGTCAAAGGGTTTGGGAGTTACCTTTTCCCAATCCCCAATAACGCACGCCACCTGTCTTGAACTAGCTCTAACTATGGCCCACACGACCCCTCTGTCAGGATATCGCGTTTCGTGACTTCAAACTGCAAGTTTCCTCTGCTCTTGCAAACCCCGATTCTCCAATCCCCAACTCCTCGGGATCTCCTAACACGTGTCTCACACGATCAACGGTTCCGAGCCTATCAGGATATCACTCCTCGTGATATCGCAATACTTGTTGCACAAACTTGGGACTTCACCTCGCGAGTCACCAGTAAGCGATGTCATGTGTGGATCAAACGGTCCCTGTGACTCCAGATCGACGACTCTACTTCCTCCTGAGATTTGAACCTATGAATGTTCGCGCCGCAAACTCCTTGCACCTTTGCAAGATCTAACGGTCCTCGGATTTTCATGGAATCTCTCCAGGAGATTTCAACTGTCCGTCCTTCCTTTGATATTTCCTACGAGATGAATCAAACGCTTCCTTCGTGAAGACTTATTCACCTACTTGCCAACCTGTGGTGCTTCTCTCAGGCTTTCCATAGCAACGCCTGTACTTATCCTTCAGTGAACTTGTAGGCCTATTCCTCTTGAGCTTGTTCTCGACTTCACCAGTCCTTATGAGAACTTTCTTGCGCGCACTCCTTGCGGCAAACCCTCAACGCCTGTTAAGTGTTGATGTTCTTCGACTCTGCGCACTGACCTGCAGCAGCAGTATTAATTCCCTTTGCTCAGAATCGCAACTCTGAGACTTCATTTAGCCTGTGCACATCTTGCACGGCTCTGGTGCCAAATATGCACTTTTGAGATGAATGGAAACAAAATCTTTCTCTAATTGAACCCTGCAGTCACGCACTCCTTGCGGACAAATTCAACTGCACTCCTTGCAGGAATTCTCTGGCTCACTTAGAGAAACAATTTGAACTGATTCACTCAACCTCTTAGACTTCTATTTAACCATGAAATCACATACAAAGCATATAAAAGAAAATGTATGACAGGAAGCAATATTCATAAGAAAAGCATCAATACACAGAGAAACAACACACAACCATGAGATTTGAATCAAAGTCTTCTTCTATTAATTCAATATCTGTACATGGGTGTTCTTCATACAATTCTCTGCTTGCTCTTTTTCTACCTGCTTTCATAATCCAGAATTATTTACAATGTACAATGAGGGTGTCTATATCCCGTTTCCCTCTTGCGCTCTAAAGCTATCAAATATAGAATTAAATTCCTATCTACTTTTCATTAACTATCTTAAATGCCTCATCTACCTAAGGACGTGATCTATCCACTCAAGGTCCATTACAATATGCAAAGTGTGCTTCATTAAATTCACACATTAATGTTTGGCGCAACAATATCAAGGTGTTTCAAAATTTTTGTTGGCGCTGTCCAACTGTCTTTTCTGCTTTCGCACTGGCTCGCTTGATGAGTTGTCGATGCTCCTGCATCATACTCCTCGGCTTGAAAAAATTTCATGGGCTCCTGTCCATGAGCTCCTGCATGGTCTGTCCATGTTTCTGGATCACTGCTTCTGTCTCCCAGCTGGCATCCTCCACTGGGTGATTCTTCCACTTGACCAGATACTCAAAATATTCCTTTTGCCTGGTCCTCTTACCCACTCTCTTGCCCATTATGCATTCCATCTGCGGTTTCTCTGCAACTGGTAATTGTTTCATCCACTGGATCATTGGTTCCTCAGTTCCAGCCTCTGCTTCTCCAGCCTTGTATGGGTATAGATCCAAAACATTAAATATTGGAGATATCCTGATGCCATCCGGCAGCTCAATTTTATAAGCATTTTCCCCAAATTTCTTCAGAACTCTGCAAGGCCCGATTTTCTTCATCTTCAGCTTATTGTATGTTCCCCTTAGGAACCTTTCCTTCCTCAAGTGTGCCAGAACTAGATCACCAACTTTGAACTGAAGTTGTCTCCGATGTTGATCTACTCTGCGTTTATATTCCTGATTTGAGTCTATCAGTCGCTGCTTCACCTTGCTATGAAGTTCCTTCATCGCCTCAGCGAACTCTTCTGCACTAGCACTGGTAGTAGCAGTCTATTCTGAATCTCATAATTCAGAAACTCCCCTCGGTTGTGTCCCATACACAATCTGAAATGGACTCTTACCTGTGCTCCTGTTCACAGAGTCATTGTAAGCTAACTTTGCCTGTGGCAACGCATTGTCCCAACCACTATGGTGCTTTGTCACCAAGCTTCTCAGCAAATCTCCCAGACTTCTGTTGACCACCTCAGTCTGTCTGTCTGTCTGCAGATGGTAAGCTGAACTAAATGCCAAGTTAGCTCCTATCTTCTTCCATAAGATCCTCCAAAAATGCCCTATGAATTTTGTGTCCCTGTCCGAAACTATACTTTTCGGCAATCCATGGAGTCGAATGACCTCCTTGAAAACAAATTTGTGATGTGAGTCGCATCGCTGGTCTTATGGCATGGGATAAAATGTGCCATCTTTGAAAACCTATATACCACCACAAAGATGGAATCAACACCTCTTTGCGTCCTCGGCAAACCCAATATAAAATCCATGCTAATTGCCTCCCATGGCCTCTCTGGTATGGGCAATGGCTGGTAAAGACCTGCATTTTGTTTCCTTCCCTTCGAATGCTAACAAATCCTGCATCTGTCAACAAACCTATTGACATATGCTCGCATGCCTGGCCAAAAATATGATTCACTCAGCTTTGCGAATGTTTTTTCATGGCCAAAGTGTCCTGCCAATCCACCACTGTGTTTTTCTTTCAACAAGTTCTCCCTCATGGAGCAATTCGGAATACACAGCTGATTGCCTCTGAACAACAATCCTTCCTAGATCATATAATCTATCCAAGGACTTCGATCTCTGAGAACTGGGTTCTCAGCTGCTTCATACGCTTCTTCGAAATCTGCATCTCTTGCATACATGTCCTTCAGGTTTTCAAAACCCAATGTTTTGACTCGGAATTCCTGCAGCAACAAACATTTTCTGCTCAAAGCATCAGCCACTTTGTTAGCAGTACCTGCAATGTGTTTAATTACAAATGTAAAATTTTGCATATACTCTACCCATTTTTCATGTTTTTGATTCAAATTCTCCTGTTGACTCACAAACTGCAATGCATGATTATCACTATACAGAACAAATTCTTTCGGGATCAAGTAATGTCTCCACTTCTTCAACGCTTGTATGATAGCATAGAATTCTTTATCATACGTGGAGTATTTCAGCTTTGCTTCATTCAACTTCTCACTGAAATGTTCAACTAGTCTGTCTTCCTGACTTAAGACCGCTCCTATGGAAAAGCCACTCGCATCATATTTCACCTGGAATGTCTTTGCAAAATCTGGCAACACCAAAACCGGTTGTTCGGTGATCCTTTGCTTCAACAAATTGAAGCTCTTCTCTGCTTCTTCAGTCCAATGAAAAGATTTATGTCTTTTCTTGACTGTGTCCATCATCGCTGCGCTAATTCCACTGAAATTTTTGATGAATTTTTGGTAGAAACTAGCCAAACCATGGAAACTTCTCACTTCGAATACATTCCTCGGTGATGGCCAATTCTTGATCACTTCCACCTTACTCGGATCCATCTTCAACTCATTTGTCGATATGACAAAACCCAAATAAATGAGCTCTGTCTTCATGAATGAATATTTCTTCATGTTGTCAACAACTTCTCCCACTGTAGCTTCCTCATCACAATGGCCAAATGTTTCACATGTTCAGCCTTGGTCTTACTGAAAATCAATATATCATCCAGATATATGACGACAAACTTTCCGATGAATTCCCTCAGGACTTCATTCATTAGCCTCATGAATGTGCTCGACGCGTTTGTCAAACCAAACGGCATGACCAGCACTCATATAGTCCTTCATTTTTTTTGAAGGATGTCTTCCATTCATCACATTCCCTCATGCAAATCTGGTGATATCCGCTCTTTAAATCAATTTTTGAAAAATAATTTGCCCCGCTCAGGAAATCCATCAGATCATCCATTCTCAACAGTGGAAACCTGTACCTGATGGTAATTTTGTTGATCTCTCTTGAGTCGGTGCACATTCCCCAGCCTCCATCTTTCTTCGTACTAAGCACAGTTGGAATGACACACGGACTCAGGCTTTCTCTGACCAACCCTTTGTCTAACAAATCCTGGACCTGATTCTTGACCTCCTTGTTTTCCTGCGGCGTCAACCTGTACGCAGCTTTGTTCGGAAAACTTGCTCCTGGTATGAGGTCAATATGGTGACTCACACTTCTCATCGGTGGCAATGAATGAGGTAATTCATCTACCACAATGTCAGCGAACTCATCTAGCAGTTCTTGAATTTCTTCCGGCAAATCATCCACTCTTGTGCTAGTCAGAACAATCCTCAGCTTTCTGACAACAAAAAACTGTGGATCTTCTCTCTTCTCCATATCTGTAAGAAGCTCCTTCCTACTCATGAGAAGTATTGTGTTGTTTACTTCTGGATTTATCTCCTTATCCTTTATCAGAAGCAACATATGGGTTCTCCCATTTTTTTCCAGGGTATATGTGTTCATTCTCCCATCATGAACTACATTTATGTCATACTGCCATGGTCTACCCAACAATAGATGACATACATCCATGGGAATAATATCACACAAGATTTTATCATTATAACCCCCGATCTTGAATTCAACTAAACACTGTTTAGTGACACTCACCTGATGTCCCTTCTGTAGCCACGAAACCTTGTATGGACTCGGGTGATCAGTTGTCTCCAGCTCCAACTTTTCTATCATCTCGGTTGAAACGAGATTGTCGGTGCTTCCGCTGTCCACAATAACTTTGCATTTCCTGTCCTTGGTCTGGCATGTGGTTCTGAAAAGTCTGGTCCTCTGAGCTGTTTCCTCCACCTCCTTCTCGGGTGTTAAGAGAACTTTGTGCACCATCAGTGACCTTCCACTTCATGTGTCTTCATTCTCAACATCATGCCTCTGCGCTTCTGTGATGTGAGATTCTCCACTATCCTTCTTTTTCTCTGGACACTCAAACGACCTGTGCCCATTCTTCCCACATGTGAAACATGTGATTACTCCTCCTCTGCCTCTTCCTCTACCTCTGGTACGAGGAAAAGTATTTCCATCAGCATATCCTCCGCTCTGCTCTGTATGTTGTCCTCTCTATTCAGCATGTGGCGGTCTTCGCTGTGAGGTTCCACCTCTTTCAACTTTACCCTGAGGTTTATTCTATTCCTCCTTGGGCTTCTGATACTTCTCCTGGGCAACTGCCTTGCCTCTGGGCTAACTTCTGCCTCGCCCTTTCTGACTCTGCTTACAGCTCAAATTCTCCTCGGCTTTCAGAGCCATCTGATAATCATCCTCCACCGTCCTAATGGTGACCATTCTTAATTCATCCTGAATGTCGTATCTCAGACCATTCATATATCTGGCAACCTTCTCATCATCCCTCTCCCGATGACCTGCTCTGATGTTCAGTCGATAGAATTCTTCACTGTATTCTTTCACTGTCATCAGTTTCTGTCTCAGGTTCTGCATTTTCCTGAACAATGTAATTTGATAATCTCTTGGGATGAATTTTGCCTTCATCTTCGCAATCATTCAATCCCAACTTTTGATTGTCTGCTTTCCTTTGCAGCGTTTGTCTACTTGAAGCTCATCCCACCATAAGGCTGCATGTCCCTTCAATCGGGTGACAGCATGTCTGACCTTTTTATCCTCTTCGATATCCTCATAATCGAAGTAGGTGTCAAGAGCTCAGATCCAATCCAGTAACTCTTCTGCATCCAGATTTCCCTTGTAGACTGGAATGTCCATCTTCGCCTTCGCACCCATTCTGGCGATAGCTTTTATCAAGCGCTCAGTTGACGCATATTCGACTGCAACTTCTCCTTGTTGTTCAGCTTCAACTTCGCCTTCGGAGTCACTCAGATCTCTAGCACTGGCGGTGCGTCTCTGTGCTGCCTCCATATCTTCTAATCTCGCTCGGAGATCTCTCATCTGTCTTTCCATTTCTGGATTCCCTGCCGGCCTACCTCTTCTTCGCACATCCCTGTCCTCTAGATCAGGCGAATGCCTTTCCCTTCTGGGCGGCATGGTGAATTCCTTTTCTCCTCTGCTATAGAAAACAGAGAGATATTCCCACTCTAATACCACTTGATGTGTATCAGAGTGCTTTCCTCTTCTTCACTCCTCTTGCCTGAAATATACAGACAAGATATCAGCTCTGATACCACTTGAAACCTACCGCACTCCTCAAAGTAGGATCGCTCCCGTAGGATCTTCTCCTCGATGGCCCGAAGAACCAAAATGTTCTTCAAAACCCCTTATCGGGACTTTCCGATACCCATAGCAACAACTATTCAAAGATCTCCCTCAATGGTCGGGAAATCAAAATTCGCAAATATCGCGAACTCTGTAGTCACGCGCCTTATGTCTCATGATTCCCCGAACCCCGATGCAGGTCAATCGCTGAATTTCACAACTTTCATCGGATTTTTCCCTATCGGGAAATTGCTACTCGCGATGTCAACAATTTGAATTCCTAGACTCTGAACCCCGATGGGTCGATTCCCCGATACACGTGTGGATTTGACTTCTCCACCTTCTATCCTTCTATCAGAAATTCAGGATTCGCGGGATCGCAAATCCTAATGTCAAAGGGTTTGGGAGTTACCTTTTCCCGATCTCTGATAACGCACGCCACATGTCTTGCACTGGCTCTAACTATGGCCCACATGACCCCTCCATCGAGATATCGTGTTTCGTGACTTCAAACTGCAAGTTTCTTCTACTATTGCAAACCCCGATTATCCGATCCCCGAATCCTCGGGATCTCTTGACACGCGTATCACATGATCGACGATTCCGAGCCTATAGGGATATCACTCCTCGCGATATCACAATACTTATTGCACAAACTTGGGACTTCACCTTACGAATCACCAATAAGCGATGTCACGTCTGGATCAGACGGTCCCTGTGACTCCAGATCGACGACTCTACTTCCTCCTGAGCTTCAAACCTATGAATGTTCACGCCGCAAACTCCTTACACCTTTGCAAGATCTAACGGTCCTCGTATTTTCATGGAATCTCTCCAAGAGATTTCAACCGTCTGTCCTTCCTTTGATATTTCCTACGAGATGAATCAAACACTTCCTCCGTGAAGACTTATTCACCTACTTGCCAACCTGTGGTGCTTCTCTTAGGCTTTCCACAACAACGCCTATGCTTATCCTTCAGTGAACTTGTAGGCCTATTCCTCCTGAGCTTGTTCTCGACTTCACCAGTCCTTATGAGAACTTTCTTGCGCGCACTCCTTGCGGAAAACCCTCAACGCCTGCTAAGTGTTGATGTTCTTCGACTCTGCGCACTGACCTGCAGCAGTAGTCTTAACTCCCTTTTCTCAGAATCGCAACTCTGAGACATCGTTTATCCTACGCACATCTTGCATTGCTCTGGTGCCAAATCTGCACTTCTGAGATGAATGGAAACAAAATCTTTCTCTAATTGAACCCTGCAGTCACGCACTCCTTGCGGACAAATTCAACTGCACTCCTTGCAGGAATTCTCTGGCTCACTTAGAGAAACAATTTGAACTCATTCACTCAACCTCTCAGACTTCTATTTAACCATGAAATCACATACACAGCATATAAAAGCAAATGTATGACAGGAAGCAACATTCATAAGCAAAGCATCAATACACAGAGAAACAACACACAACCATGAGATTTGAATCAACGTCTTCTTCTATTAATTCAATATCTGTACATGGGTGTTCTTCATACAATTCTCTACTTTCTCTTTTTCTCCTTGCTTCCATAATCCAGAATTATTTACAATGTACAATGAGGGTGTCTATATCTCGTTTCCCTCTTGCGCTCTAAAGCTATCAAATCTAGAATTAAATTCCTATCTACTTTTCATTAACTATCTTAAATGACTCATCTACCTAAGGATGTGAGCTATCCGCTCAAGGTCCATTACAATATACAAAGTGTGCTTCATTAAATTCACACATTAATGTTTGGCGCAACAATATCAAGGTGTTTCAAAAATTTTGTTGGCGTTGTCCAGTTGTCTTTTTTGCTTTCACGCTGGCTCGCTTGATGAGTTGTCGATGCTCCTGCATCATTTTTTCAAATAGTTTCTGGAAGCACTGAAATTTTTCAAGGATAGACTATTTGCATGCCTTAATGATATGGGAGTTTTTATGGACTCAAATTTCAGTGACACATTCAATTTCTTCCATCATCAATTCATCATGGAAACCATAAACCCTATTTTTCATATGTTCTAGTAGATATGTTAATGACTCCAAGTTTCATATTTTTATTTGACTGAAGGTACAACAAGTGTACTGCAAAGTATCAAATTGAGATTTCAAGTTGATAAAACAAACATGAAATGAATCCAAGCATCATTTGATATCGTCGCAAGAGAGACGAATGTAAATAATCTTGGGACAAATTTGCTATACTATCGACGAGAAAAGTTCGTCGATAATTTTATGCCATTAGTATGTAATTTTTCACAAAAGTAATGGATCTTCGGGACTACACCATGGTCAAGGAAAGAGGAACGAGGAACAATGAAGAAGGAATGAAAATTGCATGAGGACTAGACACCGACAACATGGACCTACGAATGGGACCAACGTTGACATTTTTTCAAACAGTTTTTGGAAGCACTGAAATTTGTCATGGATAGACTATTGGAATGCCTTAACAATATGAGAGGGTTTCTGGACTCAAATTTGAGTGACACGCCCACTTTCTTCCATCATCAATTTATCATGGAAACCATAAACACTATTTTTCATATGTTCTAGTAGATATGTTAATGATTCCAAGATTCATATTTGTATTTGACTTAAGGTCCTGCATGTGTACTGCAAAGTATCAAATTGAGATTTCAAGTTGACAAACCAAATATGAACTGAATCCAAGCATCATTTGATATCGTCGAAAGAGAGAGGAATGTAAATAATCTTGCGACGAATTTGCTATACTATTGACGAAAAATGTTCGTCGATAATTTTATGCCATTAATATGTAATTTTGTACAAAAATAATGGATCTTGGGGACTACTCCATGGTCAAGGAAAGAGGAACGAGGAACGATGAAGGAGGAACGAAAATTGCACGAGAACTAGACACCCACAACATGGACCTGCGAATTGGGCCAACGTTGAAATTTTTTCAAACAGTTTTTGGAAGCACTGAAATTTGTCATGGATAGACTATTGGCATGCCTTAACGATATAAGAGGGTTTCTGGACACAAATTTTAGTGGCACACCCACTTTCTTCCATCATTAATTCATCATGGAAACAATAAACCCTAATTTTCATATGTTCTACTAGATATGTTAATGATTCCAAATTTCATTATTGTATTTGACTGAAGGTCCAGCTAGTGTACTGCAAAGTATCAAATTGATATTTCAAGTTGATAAACCAAATATTAAACGAATCCAAGCATCATTTGATATCGTCGCAAGAGAGACAAATGTAAATAATCTTGTGACGAATTTGCTATACTATCGACGAAAAAAGTTCGTCGATAGTTTTATGCCATTAGTATGTAATTTTTTACAAAAATAATGGATCTTGGGGACTACACCATGGTCAAGGAAAGAGGAACAAGGAACAATGAAGGAGGAACTAAAATTGCACGAGGACTAGACACTGACAACATGCACCTATGAATGGGGCCAACGTTGAAATTTTTTCAAACAGTTTCTGAAATCACTGAAATTTGTCATGGATAGACTATTTACATGCGTTAACGATA
Source organism: Picea sitchensis (assembly GCA_010110895.2). NCBI lineage: Eukaryota > Viridiplantae > Streptophyta > Pinopsida > Pinales > Pinaceae > Picea > Picea sitchensis. Next base: position 20,891 of record SNQJ01S0155186.1, read on the forward strand.
TGGGAGGGTTTTTGGACTCAAATTTGAGTGACACACCCACTTTCTTCCATCATCAATTCATTATGGAAACCATAAACCCTATTTTTCATTTGTTCTAGTAGATATGTTAATGATTCCAAGTTTCATATTTGTATTTGACTGAAGGTCTAGCAAGTGTACTTCAAAGTATCAAATTGAGATTTTAAGTTGATAAACCAAATAATAAAATTAATCCAAGCACCATTTGATATCGTCGCAAGAGAGACAGATGTAAATAATCTTGCGACAAATTTTCTATACTATCGACGAAAAATGTTCGTCGATAATTTTATGCCATTAGTATGTAATTTTTTACAAAAATAATGGATCTTGGGAACTACACCATGGTCAAGGAAAGAGGATCAAAGAACGATGAAGGAGGAACGAAAATTGCACGAGGACTGTTATCGCACAGTTTGTAGGAAAGGTTTAGATAGCTTGGAATCAAGGCTCAAACTGGCGTAACAGGAGCTTCCCCACCCACTGTCACCTCGATGGGGAGCTCTTTCTATTCTGGGTGGCTAGTCCGAAGGGATACATCCCTATTAATCTGGGATTCTGAAGGAAAAGGATCAAGGATTTAAAGCTTCAAAGGTCAAAGTAAGCTTTCCCTTCATAGATTACTGCCAAATGGATAGTAAAGAAGAAGATCTTTCACTGAATGGCACCTGTTTGCGAGACAAGGCAAATAAAACTAAAAGAATGCTGCAGTGGTTAGTACTTCAAAGCATTAATGACTATCTTTAGTACATATGAGCAATAATACATGTAATTATTGATGAAGTCAATGATTGCTAATAAAGACTTATATTTTATGTCACTTCTTCAATAAATACACAAGAGATACTAGTATTCAATGTTTAAAATCAAATCCTTATTGTATCACAATGCAACAAATGTCATAAATCTGCTCATATATATATATATATATATATATATTGTTGCTGCATCACACCTACTAAAAGGTGACGTCAACCCTATTTCAGCAAAACAAATAAGTGGACCTTTTTCTAAATAAACCAATGAAAATGTTCAACACTTAAATGTTTATCAAAGGAGGGCAAAGCCACAACGTTTACACTTAAATAAGGGTTAAGAAGAGGCTTGACTTCATCAATATTGCTGCTGCTACAAAGGTGACGTCAGCCCTAAATTAGGTTAGTTTGAGAGGCAAAGAAGTGGTTGTTTTACAAAATAGAATAATGAAAATACTCAACACATCAATGCCAATTAAAGGATGACCTAGCCGTAATTTTTATATCAATCAAAAGTTCAATATAGGCATGACTTCATCTATCTAGTTAGGGTTAGTAAAATTGTTAGGGTTAGTTAGGGTTTCAAATTAAGAGTTTGAAAGAGGTTGTTTGTAACACAAAGATCTCAACATTTTGTTCTTAGACTAGTGCCTTAGGGTAAATGGAGTCAAGGATTAAGGCTAATGGCTTGGGAGAATCTAAATCTAAGGACGGGAGAGTTAGGCTTGATGGTGCTGCAATGGCAGGGCCACCAAGTCAAAACCCTAAGGGGAGGAGGCTCATTCCAGTGTAGCTAAAGCTAGGCCTCATGCTCCTCC
>SNQJ01S0155187.1:0-22480 GCA_010110895.2 Picea sitchensis
CCACTTCAAGTAAGCAACCTCCCAATACAAGTCAACAATACTCAACATGCCTCCAATTATGTAGAATGATGTTTATGAAGATGATGTAGGTAGCACTATGTGCTATATGCATTAATTTGTGATGACACATGGAGAGGGAAAAACTTCCCGTTAATATGAGTTTAAGTTGAAAAATATAAAGTACTAATAAAACAATGACCTAAGTAGAATTACTAATAAGAGTGTTAAGTAAAATAACAATATGCACTAAAAAGAGAGTGAAACTGCATAAAAGAAAGTAGGTCGGGTATAAAAAATGTCTTACTCGCATACACTATTAGAAGAAGATAATAAGAAAGGAAGGTGGGGAATATGTATAATAGTTGTGTACATAAAAATGTCGGCATTGGAAGTGTACACTCTTTGATTTGAGATAATGGAAAGGTTCTAAGAGGCTATTTCGTGAAGTATTTTAAATCTCGAGAGATGCCTAACACTTAATCAATCATATTAAATAGAGACTATATATTTCTCAGTGTATTCTAGAAATTTACATGGGGTATTATTGACAAGAAGCTAACCATGTCAAAAGTTTTTTATCCTTGGAGTCATGGACTTACAAAAGTTGTTAACAAGATGATGATATGCATCTTACACAGGTATAACCATAACCTCTAATGCATATGAATCTTACACAGGTATAACCATAACCTCTAATGCATATGAATTTTACACAGGTATAACCATAACCTCTAATGCATATGAGATGAAAACATTCAACATAGTTACATTAAGGATTAACATAACTTTACTAGTCTTCTTTGGTTTTCAACCATCATTATCTATTAACATAGCTCATTATCTCTAGATATAGCTCATCTTGCATAACAACCATATATACCCTCTCTACTACAACATAAAAGAAAATAATAAAATTAATTGACAATATAAGACTAATAAACGATAAAGAAAGTCATGGAAGTAAGCATATAAAACCCCAAAAAAGATTGGGTTAAAGTTAACTTTGATGATGTTAGGATCAAGATGCATTATAAGGAACCATCTAGACAAAGTAATAAAAATATACTTCTGATTCCTGGGGAGTGGTTCAAATGGAAACGTTGAGTATGAAGTGTCGGTAATAGGTATTAAAGAAGGCAATAATATGAAGGAAAATATAATAATTTTTTAAGGTGACTAAGATTTAATAGTCCTTCCCAACCAAAAAAATAGTCAGTAACTTATATGTGTTAGAGAGCAACTCGTTATGATGCAATAAAACAATAAATTTTTTTGAAGGGTGTAAATTCATCCACGTGAATAAGTTGATTCATCAAATAAATGACTCATTGGGCATCTTAGCAATAAATTCTCAAGGAGAAATGAGTGTGGAGTTGTCAGGTTCCCCTTTGATAAAAACTATGGAATGGAGAAAATAACTCCTTGAATATATAGGAAAGGGGAAATGAGGTTGGCTATTTAATTATTTCAAATGTGAGGGTAGGGGGATCCCCCCTCGCCCATCCCATCATTGTTTAATGTCAAAGATGGAAACCTTATCAAGTATCAAGTATTGATGACAACATTCTTCTCATGTTTCCCGCTCAAGTGTGAGTATCAAAACTCACTGCATTTTCATAATGATGGAAGGCAGCAAAGGGAGCTCATCACTTTTGGTTAATTCTACCTTAAATTTTTTATGGATAAGGGAGAAAAAACATTTTTCTATTGCATCCCTACCATCTATTAGTTGAATCACCCCCGTAGTTTGAAGTTGGGAAGTGTGCTTTGTATTTCCCTCATAGTTGTGCTTGAAAATAAGGCTTATGACAAGCTAAGTAAGGAGGAGTGAGACTCTCTTCCACACCCTTTTATAAACCATGTTTGGTTGGAGAGATTCATTGCCCAATAAGGACTTTAAGTTTCATTATAAGATCCTCTTTCGAGCTCAAAGAAACAAAGACAAAAGCCTAATAAATCATATGTGGGCTAGCTATACCAAATATTGGTGGAGCTCACTAAATTGTACAAAGAACAAGAGGAGATACATGGTTTCCTTAGACCAAATTTGAGGATAAAGCTTTGAACATGCTCAAGAACATTTGTGTAGATGACTTCACGACTTCCACTGGTACCATTATCAAAGAAGAGAACTTAGGATTGAGCTCCTCCATGCAGTGGTGGTTCCTCCCAAGCCGACATCTATCTACTTTTCTAATCTCTATTATGTTGGTCTTATTTCCTCTCTAGTTCTATATGTTATCCTTAGAATGTTAATTTATGTGTTGAATAACATGATTATTTTTTGGGTCAATTTTGAACATTTTTGTTATGGTACTACTATGAACTAGTGTCTCTTTCAAAAGGGTATATATGCACATAGAAGAAATACAGAGAAACTAAGGTATTGGGAATGTATTGTGTTTAAAGCCATTGCAACATATCATGCTTGGAAGAAATGATGATATTTTTGGGATGCGATGTCTCTCTTTCAAAGGTCTTATATTATAAATACATATATTTTTTTTGCAAAAAAAAAAAGGCTTCTTCGAGTAGACAACTAAAGTGACAAACTCCACAAGTTCTCATGTATTTTTTTGCTCAAAAAAAGGTTTTTTCGAATAGACAACTTAAGTGCCAAACTCCACAAGTTCTCATATAGATAGTTAAGAAGTAAAGATTAGGCATGGCAAACAATGTGTCCCGCATATCATTAATGTGTTAAACAAAGTCTAGTTATTTATTCATAAAAAAAAGCTTTAAAAACAAACATATCTTCACTATAAATTTTACACAATCACTAAGTAGAATAATGATAATACCTTTAAGTTGAACATTTCACTTTACTTTGATTTTCATCTAGTTTTGAATATAAAAATCTTAATACACTATAACATGCCTTACTTTAAAAGTGTATAGTGCAACTAAAACCTCCACTTGATACCAATGGAAATTTCAACATCTTACTTTAAAAGTGTATAGTGAAACTAAAACCTCCACTTGATACCAATGGAGATTTCAACATCTTAGTTTAAAAGTGTGTAGTGCAACTAAAACCTCCACTTGATACCACTGGAAATTTCAACATCCAAGTGGAGCAAGATAAAACCCCTAAATCAATGATTAAAACATACAAACAATAAAACAATTCCCTTACACTTACACTGAGTTGTGAAAACATGTGAGGCCCTATGTAAGTGAAGTGATTAGCCTCATGAAATTTCTCCTTAACCTGACCGTATGCCTAATCTGAGCTCTAACTCAAAACATCAACTTAAAAACTCAACTTTGAAGTATATTTATTTAATATCCCTCAAACATCAAGTTGAATGAAAAAATATAATTTTTAATACATTTATTATTAAGAAAATAATTTTTTTTCAAATAAATGTTGCATATAAAACCGACTTATACTACAAAACTTTATGCCGCGATGTGAACACGAAAGTTTTGAAGATGCACACATGTATAAATCTAAAGCCCTGAAGGGCGTAACAAAAAATATACGGCCAAAACCCTAAATTCGGCCGTAAATAAAATATACGGCCAAAACCCTAATTTCGGCAGTAAATAAAAGGTACGGCCAAACCCTAATTTTGCCTACAAAATGGATCAAAGCGCAGAGGTTTATCGTATCGTCCTGCGCAAGCGGGTCATGTAGTTTTGGTTAAGACCTGTAGATAGAGGGAGTGTTAGCTTCTGTGCCTGCGTGGATGGTGCAGGTAAATTCCATTGTCATGCTCTCCTTATAGAGCCCTAACTCTGTTCTTTGTGGTTTCCCATCAGTTAAAATTAAATTTGTGCCTTTTCTTTTGTGTGCTTTCTCTTTGTTTGAATTCTGCGTGATCTTTCTTTATGTTGCGCGGAGTAGGCTGAAGCTAGTTTAGGTTCAGACCTGTAGATAGAGGGAGTGTTAGCTTCTGTGCCTGCGTGGATGGTGCAGGTAAGTTCCATTGTCATGCTCTCCTTATAGAGCCCTAACTCTGTTCTTTGTGGTTTCCCATCAGTTAAAATTAAATTTGTGCCTTTTCCGTTGTGTGCTTTCTCTTTGTTTGAATTCTGCGTGATCTTTCTTTATGTTGCGCGGAGCAGGCTGAAGCTAATGCAGTGATGAAGTATTATATGGACTAGAGTTTCTGATCCAAAGAGAGTTGAAGAAACAACCCTTGGCTGTCTGAGCATTAGCTTTGGCTGATTCTTTTATTATGCGCCCTTTTACCAATATCATGGACTTTAACATGTCTACTGATGCAATGGCTTGGGTGCTACAACGAAATCTCTTGTGGCTATTCTGGCCAATGGCTTTCTCCTCTGTGCCCTTGGCCCGGGAAACACCACATACATGTTCTTCCCTTTGTTTTTCCTTTTGCCTTTTTATCTCTTTCGCTTCCGTCTTCAAGATTTATCCTGTGTATCTATTTCTTCCTATATGCGGTCACTGTAATTTTTAGCTTTTTTTGTTCTCTACTTTGTATTTTCAGCTTTTTCGGTTCTCTAATTTGTTTTAATTCTCCTTTCTTTTCTTTATCGGTTATGTAATTTTAGGTATTGTTTTCTCTGAAGGTGTGTTGGGAGGTTAATGCTTCAAATTGCTTCCAATTCCTCGTGCTTTTGTAATTAAAGCTTTCGTGGCTTTGGTAATCAAAGCTTTTGAAGTGTAGTTTCCTTAACCTATCTCTATTTGAAAGCCAAGTATATACTAATTGTGAGTATCTGAGGATTTATAATGCTTTATTCCTGGATCTTGAGCAAAAAACATTAGACTGATAACCGCTTGATCCTTTGCTTTGTTATCGTTGCTGATGCTCATGCCTCGCTGAAGAAGGATTTTGTGGTCTCCTGAGATATGTGTCACCCCTTCTGCACTTACGTTGTCTGAATTTCTAGCTGATCTCTGTCAAATAAAACCATTTATTTTAGATTTTTCCGCTATTAAAGAGGCACTATGTTTTGCTTGATCTGCAGAACTGTTTTTAGGTTGATTTTCATAATCTGATAGTTTTCAAAGTACTGCTAGTGCTTTCTTTCCTTGATGAATTCGTCATTTCTCTGAATCTAAATTGACCAAATATAGAATGTTTTTGCTAGGGGTAATGTCACTATTCTTATATTCCTGATACCAATCCATCAGCACTTCTTAAAATAATCCATCTCATTCCTCCAAACATGCGATTTGTTTTTAATGAACGATCCTACTTCTCTATGTGGATCCTAAACATGCGAGAAGTAGCGTTGCTTGAATGTGGTTTATATTTCATATTGCTCTGAGCATAGGTGACATGTTTTTTCTGCAGTTGCCCTAGCCTCTAGGCAAGAAGGTTGTTTTCTATAGCTCTCTAAGTAGAGAGCTTGTATTCCATATCCAATTCCATAAAATTTTTAACACCTTGAAATTCTTCCTGGAATGTTATTATATATCAGAACATAATGACAATATACTCTTACAACTATGGATTGGATCCCCACTTAAAAGCATTTTCTTAATTCAATATCTCAATAACTGATGATTAGATTTGAGATCGGATAAGGGTTCAACCTTAAAGAGGGATGTGCAGGGTATGAATGAAGGATGTTCAGGGTATCAAGATCCCCTGCTGGCATCGAGGGAGTCCTGATCTGGATGAGCTGCAATTTTTGTGGAAAGATTTGCGAGTTATGAAGCTCTTTGAGTTTAATAACGGTTTATAATTCTCCAAAAACTTGTAATGGGAATCGATAATTTCCTCCTAGTCGGTCCACCTTACCGTCACTTGTCCATGTCAGATGATTGCTTATAAAAACTACTTTTGTCATAGATTTTCAGAATAAGGAAGCACCTGTAGTGAATCAAGCCCTATCCAAGGATTTTTTCCTCGTTTGTCTGCTTTACCATCACCTACTTGTCATGTCCGATGATTGACCATGAACAGGAGCGTTTATCCCAGGTTCTGAATGAGTCACCCGTAGTTTTTTGGTTGAGTTTCCCCATTTTTGTGGATTATATCTTATTAAATTTGTTGCAAATGTGTCGCATCCATGGGATCTGAACCAAGTATCTGTTTACATGGAATTAGTGAAATGTTTAACAATTTTGATACAGCTCGTGGAGCTAATAGGTTGGAGGGATAATAAACTATATATTTGAATAAAGTATCTGCTGACATGGAATTAACAAAATATTCAACAATTTGGTGGACCTAATAGGTAGTAGCTCGGAGGGGTAATAAATTATATATTTGAATCAGTACCTGTTGACACGGAATTAGCAAAATATTCTGTCAGCAATTAGCAAAATATTCAACAATTTGGAAGTATCTGCCGACATGGAATTAGCAAAATATTCAACAATTTGGTGGACCTAATAGGTAGTATCTCGGAGGGGTAATAAACTATATATTTGAATCAGTACCTGCTGACATGAAATTATCAAAATATTGAGTCAGCCATTAACAAAATATTCATCAATTTGGTGGAGCTAATAGTTTGGAGGAGTAATAAACTATATTCATTAGCAAAATATTCAACAATTTGGTGGAGCTAATAGTTTGGAGGGGTAATAAACTATATATTTGAATAAAGTATCTGCTAACATGAAATATTCAAAATATTGAGTCAGCCATTAACAAAATATTCAACAATTTGGTGGACCAAATAGGTAATAGGTTGGAGGGGTAATAAACTATATATTTAATGAATACTGCTGACATGGAATTAGTAAAATATTGTGTCAACAATTAGTAAAATATTCAACAATTTGGTTGAGTTAATAAGTTAGAGGGGTAATATACTATATCTGAACCAAGTACCTTCTGACATGGAATTAGCAAAATATTCGACAATTTTGGTAACAGCTACAATATACTAAGCAAAATATTCAACAAATTTGGTAACAGCTACCATATACTAAGGAAGTTCAATATATATTTGAACCAAGTACCTAAGAAAGGGTAATATATTTTATATATTTGAATCAATTACCTGCTGACATGGAATTAGCAAAATATTTAACTATAGCAAAATAATTAATACCAGATCTGACGAGTTCGTTAATTTTCATTTTCTGATACTATTATATTAATACCAGATCTAAGGAGTTAGTTAATTTTCAATTTCTGATACTATAATAGTAATCTTTACTATTATAGTAAAATATTAATCCGAGCCCTTTTGAGTGGTATGAATATGCCTAGTTGAACATCTTTGTCCACAAAATTCATTAGGCTAGCCATGATTATGATTAGCGAGAATATGCTTGGTATGCTTGCTTGTGGTAGATATGACAATTCTGGCCAAAATTTATAAAATAATAGTGACTTGAATTTCTAATCTCAAGTAAGTTTACTAATCACCTGTAAATCTGGTGGAAACTAAGAACCTGAAAATTGTTGCATAAATCTTTGGTGCTTTTTTCTCAGCCTTTAATGGAGCAGATATCCAATTTACTCTTATCATTAAGCCACTCTATAATCACTTTTCCACTACTATAATCACTTTTGAGTCTCCAGAGGCTTGTAGCCTATGAAGAGCAAGATGGTTGGCTAAAGTGAGGGTAGCCTAGATATCGAACCCTTATCATTAAGCCACTCTATAATCACGTTTGAGTATCCAAAGGCTTGTAGCCTATGAAGAGCAAGATGGTTGGCTAAAGTGAGGGTAGCCCAGATACTTAATAATTTTGCCTTTGAATTTGTTCCTCCACAATTTAAATGCCACAGGATGATCGAAGCAATCGAGGAGCCCTCTCCATATTGGATAAAACATTCCTTTATAGAGGATTGAGGTAAGGAAGGATTATGCGGTCTGTACAGACCCAAGATCTTATATAAAACTGAATGGACAGGGAGCCGCATTTTCAAAGATGCACTTATTTATTTTGAGCCAAATACACCAACAAGTTAAGGCTGCTAATTTTGATATTATTGACTTGTCATTTATCCATTGGGGACAATCAATAATATCCTGTCTTGCCCAAGTCTTTTTTAAGTGCAACAAGTGCTTTAACACTGTCCAGGTATGTTTTGTAAAACTACAATCAATGAACAAATGTTCTAAATCTTCTGAGTTCTATTTACATAAAATACATAAACTGGGTCCTTCCCACCCTCTTTTCTGATGTCCATCCTAGGTTAAGATCTTTTGGGAGATGGCCAACCAAGTGAATAGTTTTATCTTTAATTAGATCTCCCAATTCCAGATTTTTTGAATCCAAGTTGCCAAGGGTTGGAAATTTAGAGTAGAAACTAGAGCTAGATAGATATTTTTAACTGAGGTTTTACTTGAAGCACCTCCTCCCGTCCGCAAAAGTTTATCATTTGATTCACCAAGGATCACACTAGCTACTGAGAGTCCCTTTGTATAGTTGTTCCATTTCTCCGCGAGGATACCATTTAGACCCAAAGAAATACTACATAGTCAATTACTTGTGTGATCACTAATTTTCCGTGGGCTTTTTGCATTGGCCAACAACTTGATCTCCTTCCTATTTAGATGATCAAGAAGATCCTGAGACAACAAAGATTTTTCACGCATTCCCATGATATAGTCTGCCAATATAGATTTGTTTCCCCGAACCCGACAACCAGCTATGCCAATGAGTTAGCTATTGCATAGACTTTAATAAGTTTCTCCAGATCCTTGAAGTTGTATTGTGCTCGAAACTTGTCGTCCTGAACCATTTAATCACATCAGAGTGTCTTATGTATTTATCCATTACTATGTTGTGCCAAATACCTTTGCGAAAGAGTGTGTGCCAAAGAGTATTTACCAACAACACAGTATTGAAATGTGTTAAATTTCGGAGGCCCCAATCGTTGATTTTAGTCGGTTTAAAACCTCCCAAGTGCATAAATGGATATGACTTGTAGTAGTATTTCCATTCCACAAGAATTTAAAGCACATTTTACAGATTTGAGTAATAATAAATTTTGGAATTAATTCTACAACCATCCAATAAATGGATTGACTCTCCAGAACTGACTTGAACAATATAACCCTGCCTCCCAATGAAAGCCAATTATAGCACCGGTTACCTATCTTTTTTTCAATTTTAGTTAAAAGCCAAGACCAATCTGCCATCGTCTGAGGTCTTGTTTTCAAATGAAAGCCCAGATATTTGAAGCCTAAATGTAAGGTCGAGAAAGTATACGGAAGCATAGATTTTAATGGTACCAGCTATGAATCTGTCATTCCTTCATAATGCACCGTTGTCTTCGATGAGTTAACCTATAAACCAAATGTTTTACAAAACAATAGAATAAGATCATATATCTCCCTCCATTCAGTAAGATCAACCTTTGACAAAATTAGAACATCATCTACAAAAAAAAGATGTAGAATGCTTATCATACTAGAAACTTTAACACTCGACAACTTACTCTCTGCTTTGCTCTTTTTCAATAAGAGGTTGATGGCCTCCATCACCACGATGAAAAGTAATGGAGACAAAGGACAACCCTGTCTTAAGCCCCTCCCACTTTCAAAAAAGTCTGTAGCCTCTCCATTGACGAGAACGAACGAGAAAGGATGGTGAAGTAACACAACTCATAATCCATCTAGTTGAGTATCAAAACCAACCTATATGAGAACCATATGAAGAAAATCCCAATCCACACAATCATAAGCCTTGCGTAAATCCAATTTTAGGATCAATGACTTGCTTTTTTTCTTTTTTGATATGCTATGCAAGCATTCAAAGGCTGTACCTATGGCATCCTGTATTCTTCGACCTTCCAAGAAACTTCACTGTTCTTCTAAAAGTATACTGGACAAAATGGGTTTAATCCTGTTTGAAATGACTTTGGATATCAATTTATTACAAAGATTGCAAAGAGATATTGGCCTATAATCTTCGAAAGTGGTTGGACTATTCTCTTTAGGTATCAAAGCCAAGAAGGTAGAATTTAAGCATCCTGGAATATTCCCATATTTCCTTGATTCCTCCACCATCTGAACCAGATCTTCGCTTACCAAATCAAAAAAAGAAGAGAAGAATTCCACCGTCTAGCCATCCGGGTCCTGACTCTTGTCCCTTCTAAAAAGATCGAGGATCTTTTCGATTTCATCAGCCAAAACTGGCTTCAGTAATAAATTTAAATCCTATCTTGAACTCTTCTTTGGAAGAGATTTGTTACTTCAATTTTCTCCATAGTAAAGGAGTCTCTACGAGCTTTATAAAAAAATTTAAAATACCGAGTCGTTGCCTTCTTTAAATCTACTTGACCTTTACATAGCTGACCATCTTCATCAACTAATTCCCAGATATGTTTGTGGATGCGCCTCTGATTTGCAAAAAGATGGAAAAATTGTGTTTGAGTCGTCGCTTCTGATCGATATCGCTCTGCTCCTTTGACGTCATTTTTCCTCATTGTAACTTGGAATTTTATTTCTTTCCTTTTCAAGATTCCCTAGTAATAATTCTTTTTCAAAAGTTTTGTTATCCTCCACAACGTTTAAAAAGGTCTCTTTGATCTGTGCTTCCAGGGATTCCATTTGTTTCACTAAGAGTTCATCTCTCTTTTTTGACCACAACTTTGTTTGCTGTTTTAGGTCTTTTAATTTCGAGACCAATCTGTGCTGAAAACCCTCTTTAGATAAGTATTTATTATCCTTCCAGACCAAATTAACTAAAGACTTATAATCAACATCCATTAACCAATATGGATTGAGTTTAAAAGGATAATTCTGGTTGATCGACACTAAATCCATCTAAAAAATGATTGGGGCATGATCTGAAATAAACGGATATTCCACCCATGATCGATAAGAATCTTTTGAGATTAATAAGTTTTTTGATAATAAGCATTTGTCCAATCTTTTTGCAATAGTTTGGGTCTCTTGTTGTCCATTTCTCCACGTAGGCACCAACCAACCTATCTGTTCGAATATCCACCAATTTCTTTGATTGGAAAAGCGCTTTGAGATGATCTGCCAAAGAACCCGAGAAATTAGTACTACCCCACACTTCATCATAGGAGAGAGTTATATTTAGATCACCAACGAGTATCAGATTGCCAGCAAAAAGAATGTCAGTACTCGCCAGAACATCCCATAAAGCTCTTTTTTCCGTGCAAGGTTCGTATACATTGAGTAATGAAATAGAGCATTGGGTAGTTAAAATTTTGCCAGTCAGTAAGATACCCCCGCAAGTCAGGGAAGGAATAAGAGAGTAAGAATTCAGATCCTAGGACACTAGTAAACCCCCAGAGGTTCCTAGTGAACTAACAACACATGAAACCCATGATGGTCGAAAAATCTGTAAAAATCCTCTTGCGTTTTTTTCCTCCACAAGAGTCTCCTGTAAAAAAATGATATCTGGGTGAACACGACTCAAAACCCTGCGAAACATGGTGGCTTTAAGGGAGCCCCCTATCCCTCTGAAATTCAAAGATAGTAAAATCATTATTTTGCCCTTGCTAGGGCCTTCAACTCTCTAAGTGCCCCACTGTCAAAAGTGGTGAATTCCTTAACTTCATAATTAATTGTTCCCTTGCTCAACTTTTTTCGAGAGCTTCTAGTTTTTGTGGGGGAGATCTCTATGCCTAATCCACGCAACCATGCATATTCCTTTGCTTTGCCTACAGGGAGAGGTTTGGAGGAGGCTCGTTCCCCACCCAGAGGCTCATTAGCAATCGCTTTCCCAAGATAGACAGGTAGGGGAATGGAGGAAACTTTGTCTCGACCATTTGGAAGAAGACTATCAAAAACTGCTAAAAGAGCTTCATCATCAACTTTCGATTCCCTACAACCTTGGAGGTTAACTTCAAAAGAAGACAGTATAGGCGACGAGGAACCAGACTGAGACGGTTGGTGCTCAGGAACCAAGGAAGGGTCTTCTGAAGCCAGTCCTAAAGTAGGGGAGCTACTACCAAGGATAACCACATCTTCAGTTTCTTTTCCCGAAAGTATCTTTGGTCCCAAGTCTAAAATAGAAGACTTTTTACAAAAAATTTCAACCATGACATTATCAACTACCGAAGATGTAACTTTACAACTGGACAAAAAATCTAACCCTAGAGATGAATCTGAAGTATCCCTTTCCCACAGGGTTAGGGATTCATACAAAGACGGGCATAAAATTTTTAACTTACCCGAGAGCTTCTCCAATGCTACACCCTGGAGACTTGATTCAGTCTGAAAGTTAGGATCTCCAATACCAAATAGTTCCAAAATCGGTGAGCAGTCCGACACTTCCCAGTTATCAATTTCTTCATCAGGCTCCTCCACTGTCTCCATGCCTTTACAATCTCTGCGCAAATGCCCTGTATAGTGACATTGATTGCACCTAAAAGGAATCCCCAAGTAATCTAAGCGCTGTTTTTTCCTCTTGTTGTGCCAAACAATATCCAAAGTTTCTGGTAAGCCGCCATGGATATCTACCTCCACCATAACTTTACCCATCTTCCTATCTGCTGCTTCGAGAACTAAACTATCAACAAAGATAAAAGTACCTAGAGTATCTCCAATAGCTCTAAGAGCATCTTCATTCCAGAAATGGAGAGGAAGCCCTGGTAATAGAACTCAGAGGTGTCTCTTAGAGAAATACTCACTGTGCGGATCAAACGAGACCCGCCACCTTTTTAGCATAACACTGCTAGCCCCAAAAATCCACCGGGAGGCCATTAAAATCACCGTGTCCTTGGGCGACTAACACAAGAAACCTAACCTCCTTTTTCCAGGTAAAAAACAATCGGCGAGTAACCTAAAATAGGTTACCAGTTCTTCTCCATCCAATCCTAGATGGGTTCTTGTGGTAGGTAATGGTAGGAGACTCGGCCTGCCAGACCACAAAGAGCCATATGATAGGTTTCTTTTAAACCTATATCCTATCCCAAAACAAGTTTCTTTGGCACCTTGTTGGGTTTCCAGAGCCTTTGTTTCCTCCCAGTAGGTTTTGGTGTCACCTTCACTGTATCCTGAGAGGAGAAGTTGCGAATCTTGTGAAACTGGGAAGTTAACTTCTCCACAGGAATAATGTTCAGGTTAGGTGAAACAGAAGCAGCGGAGGGGGAGCACAAAGGCCTAGGGAGAAAATGGGAAGCATCCGGGAGGACGATCGATTTATACGACAGATTAAAATCAATTAATGACGACGGTAGAGTTAAAGGACCACTGCTCTTGGGGTAGTTGGTCACCTTTAGAGCTGCACTCTTCCCACCAACCACCTCAAAGGGCCCCATTATGGAGACTGACACAAAGTTAAGGAAGTAACGATGAAGGCAGAAAAAATGTTGTGGATAATCTGACATCTAGACCACACCTTCAAAAACCCATCAAGTGGACCAGTTTCCAAAGATGGAAACAAAGGATGTTGTAAACCACAACAAGACAAAACTTCAAGGAGCAATTAAAAAACCGATTAGAAAGTAAATGCAGTACATTAAAGGCGAGCCCGAGCTTTGAAGGTGATAACCGAGATAATAAGATCCTCACAGTTTCCAAAAAAAGTAACGGGAAGGAATGAAAACCACAAAACAAAGTAAAAACAAATCGAAATACTATAGAAACTAGAGAAAGTTTGGTAGAAGGATAATCATCCTATCGATTCCTATCCAAACTGGTTCAAACTCTGTCTTTCTGAACCTCCATCCAAGGAAATTCAAAAGATCGCCTCGGCGCTGGTTCCTCCATTTTCCCCAATTCTCCCAAAAAGTAAATAGGTTAAATGATGCATTCAAAAATGCTATAAAGTTATGACCATGGGATCTCATTCATTGATTTTGAAGGACGACCAAGAATATGCCAGTATTTTGAATTGATAACCATACGATTGGAATTTATGGTTAAAACATCATTAAATGTGCACATTTCCAATAGGTGTATGTCTTTCGCATAAATATACAATATACTAAGGTAGGATAATATACTATATATTTTCACCAAGTATCGAGGTTGATATACTATATATTTGAACCAAGTACATGCTGAGATGGAATGAACAAAATATCCAACAATTTTGATGACAACTGGTGGAGTTAATGGGCCAAACTAACCCCTTAAAGGATAACCATTTGTGGCACCACAATGAGATCTTGGCATTGATTGCATCCTTGTGCAATTGTTTGTCGTCATGCAGTAACTCAAATATTTGAAATGAGACTCAACAAATAGGTGTAACTCAAATATTTGAAATGAGACTCAACAAATAGGTGCTCGGTGAATGAGAGGAAAAGGAGAATAGGGAACTTCGTTGTCGAGGGAATGTGTTGAAATTTGAGAATGAATTTCTGCAAGATAATTATCATTCCAGTGGCTGAGTAGAATAGTTTTATAATACCATCCATAATTCTAGTCTTCTTAACTAAACTTCCACCCATACTCATTAAGAATCTTAACTAAACCTGCACCCATATTAAGAAGAAGGGTGTAGTCTAAATGTATTTTTTTTTGGTATGTCTTTTTAATGAGCTGTGTCTAAAATCTGGTCAAAAGTTTAGAAGATAATTGAAATTGCAGATTTTAGTGGGTTAGATTACATGTTTTGGGTTATTTTTGGGTGCTGAATTGATTTATGTATTCAAAAACATAATTTAAACACATTGTGATTTCACTAATGATTACATTATCTTATATTGATGATAGTTTGAAAAAGTAAAAAATACAGAATATTTATAATATGCTATTAAAAGTATATCACATACAAAGAGGATGTCATGGAGAGGTCCTTTACAATCAAGATGTCCTTGAGGTTTCCAACGGCCTTTTCCTTGGTAATAAATCGAAGGCTAAAGCATACCCATTAATAAGGACATTGAGATCTATTGAAGAATAACATCCCTCGATCCATTCCTTGATCTAATGAGGGTGGAAGCCTAGATGGTGGATTTGGATAGATGAATGTAAAGTCCTTTTACTCTGTCAAAGTCAGGCTTCATAAAGATCTATTTTGATGGTATAGGTGGGAGGTTTTTTGGTTTTGATAGTTTGAAGAGTATCTTAAACTGTACCAATAGCATCATGGATCTTCTTTTCTTTTAAAAATTCTAGTTGTTGTCGAGAGATATATGTAAAGCCTCCTCCCTTATGTCAGGATATTTAAATTATGTTTGTATATTCATCAAGTAAATCTAATATCACATTTTTGGTTCTGTTCTAATGTGATATGCATTTTTGGTTCTAATGTGACATGCCGGGACATCATGTGGTTGTAGGTGACATGTCGGGTGGTGATGATCGACTTTCACTTGCTGACACTAAAGATACTTGGCGAAAAAATGGACTGCGTCACGCTTCATGCCTGTCCAAAAGAAAAACTTCTTCATGTCTGCATACATTTTCTTTACACCTGGATGCGCACAATAAAGTGCTCTATGGGCTTCCGTGAGTATGATGCTTCGAATATCCCCACCCTCAGGGATGCACATCCTTCCTTAGTATCTCAACACAATCCATTTGCCTCGAGGCTAAATTCTTCAAACTTTGACTCTAACTGTCTCCCACTTTGGAGGATTGAAGTAACCTTTGAATACCAACTATATCTGAGTTGCCCCAACACTTGCTCCCTCAAATTTACCTTAGGACACCAAAGAGAAGATACATGTTCTTCTGCTCAAGGCATCCGCGACCACGATGTATGAAATTCCAAAATCGTACTCACTCATAAACTCACTCCATCGCCTCTGCTTGGCATTGAGATCCATTTGAGTGAAGAGATGCTTTAAGATTTCATGGTCTATTTTGAGTTCAAAGCTTTGCCCCACTAGGTAATGCCTCCAAAGCTTCGGAGATAGCATTACAACTGCCAACTCTAAATCATGAGTAGCATATAACTCCTCATGTTGTTTCAACTCTCTTGACGCATACGTTATCACTCCTCCTTCATGCATTGGCACGACCCTCAATCCTTCCTTTGAGGCATCCGTGCAGACTGTGAAATCTTTTTCAATATTCGACACTTGTAGAATTGGCGCACTAGTTAGTAACCTCTTGAGCTCGATGAATGCAATACCACATTTCTCTGTCCATTCATATTTGACCCCCTTACACTGCAAGGTGGTGATGGGTTTCACTATCTTTGAGAACCCTTGATCCAAAAAGGATCTAGAGAAGCCTAAGGATAACTCATAATTCGCAGAAGCACCTCAGGAAGCTCAGAGTGGCCTCATCAGATAGAGAAAGGGCACAAATTCAAAGTCTTCAAAACTCACTAAAATTGGTATCATCGCGAAGAGCATGTCACAAGCATTCCAACGGCGCAAATGACTCGTCAAACAAAGTTGCAAATCAAAATATATTTGCGGTCAAAGTTTTGGTCAACCTAGCCTAGTCAACATAGATGAGTCGACATTCGTACCGTTGACGTCAACATCAGTGCAGAGGACGTTAGCGTCCGTATAGGGTACGTGGCACATGTAGAGGGAGACACATGTCATGATGCGATCAACATGACCAACATGATGATGTGGCAACACCAGAGGTTGCCACGTGTCACTCGTTTTTGGCCTTTTTCAATGAATCTGTGGACCAATGGAAAAGTGCCACATGGCAGTCCGCACATCTGACCAGGCAAAGATGACATGGCAGTGACTGTGCAGATTGATGACTTGGACCAATGAGTGGCCGCCACATGGAAATGACAAATGCCCAATGAGAGCCAACAACCAAATATAT
Organism: Picea sitchensis; assembly: GCA_010110895.2. Taxonomy (NCBI): domain Eukaryota; kingdom Viridiplantae; phylum Streptophyta; class Pinopsida; order Pinales; family Pinaceae; genus Picea; species Picea sitchensis. The sequence goes on from SNQJ01S0155187.1 coordinate 16,564, forward strand.
ATATATCCACTGCTGCCAAATCTGGTGGCGGTTCCACCAGACTTGATGGCATATCCCAACATATCCGACCAAACAAACTCGCCAAATGTAAACAACCTTTTTGCCAAGAGGTTAAGCACTGGTCTGCCAAAGGTTTAACAACGGTCCACCAAAGTTAACCCCGATTCGAGTTGGTTTCAACAATACACTAAAAAGGGGAGGTCCGCGGGTTTGACCCGAGGACCTCCCCCAACAACTCGCCTTTAATACATTCGCCCAACCAATAGGCCAAACGATGACTTTGTAAACATCGTCCGACATTTAATTTAAAAAGTGGTTTTTGCCAAAGCACGGGGGAAGAGGTGGGGTGCGCAATGGTATGACCTAGCACGACTTTCGAGGCATTTTTTTAATGAATTAATAACATGTTGTAGGCACAAAAATTGAGATAAAATTTCTCATGGGCCTGAAAGTGCTAGATTCAGATCAAGGCGTGGAGACAGTCATTTTTGGGTAATTTGAGACCACGAATTCAAAGGTGCTGTTTGTTTTCTGATCTGAGCAAAGCTTCTACAACTTAACTTTAGAATGAGGTATACTTATGTATTTTGCCAAATTATTTTGCTGAGTTAATAAAAAGGCCTACCCATTTGAGAGCAGGACCCGAAGACGTAATCCACAAGGGACGAACTTTGTTATCAAGTTTTTTGTGTTCAAATTTGATGCTTATGTATCTCTATCATTGAATTTTCCTTCTTTATGATGCATTTCAGTTTATGCTCATCTAATACAATCCTTTAATAAGTCACATCGATGAAAAGATCTTGGATCAACCCTTCCAAAAACCTTCAATAATAACCAACTAGCCCCATGAAGCTTCTCACCCCATGAGCATTTTTCAACATTGGCCAATCCATAATGGCCTTCACCTTTTCAGAGTCCACAAAAATTCCTTCACCGGAAATGATATGACTTAATTAGTGAATCTCTTTCTAGAACAATGAGCACTTTGACAACTTTCTATACTACTCGTTCTCTCTAAAGCATGACAACACCACTCACAAGTATTCCTCATGTTTTCTCTCGTTCTTGGAATAGATAAGGATATCATCAAGATAGACCTGCACAAAACGGTCTAAGTACCTTCGGAATACACCATTCATGAGGCTCATGAATATTGTTGGTGCATTGGTTAGACCAAAATGCACTACAATGAACTTGTAATGCCCAAACCGAGTCTGAAAGACAGTCTTAGGAATATCGCCTTCCTTAATTTTTAACTGGTGATACCCTGATCGCAAATCAATTTTGGAGAAAACCGCAACTCCTTTCATCTAATCAAAGAGATCATCTATCTGTGGTATTGGGTATGTATTCTTCACCGTAGCACGGTTCAAGTCTCTGTAATCTATACACAATCATAAGGAACCGTCCTCCTTCTTGACAAATATCACTAGTGCACCCCAAGGTGAGACACTGGGCCTTATCAACCCTAGGTCAAGTAGTTCCTTCAACTGCATCTGCAACTCACAAATTTATGGAGCCGTCATCCTATACGATGTCTTGGAAATTGGTTCGCACCAGGTTTTAGCTCAATGGTAGAATCAAGCTCCCTCTCAAGAGACAACTCTTGCAACTCTTTTGGAAAAACATCCTTAAATTCCGACAAAATTGAATATTGATCTATAGAGGGTCCCTTCCCTTCCACTACAAATAATTGACAACCTCGCCTCATGCAACATTTAACCTTCATTGTTGAGATAAAGCATATAGGCACCTTCCTCCATATGCCATGGATATTTATTGGCCTTCCTTGATCAGCTATGCAAAACACCCTCTTCACAAAACAATCTACCATAAGATCGATGGGATTCTAACTAATCCATCCCAATGATTAGATCATACGTCCCTAGGGTAGTGACATACACCTTTAACCTAGTAGCACACACTCCCAGTTCTACAAGACAATTATCAATGCTAGGTCCTACCACTTGTTTCTCCCTCAAAGCCATTTCGACTTGTTTAAATTCATCGTGTTCGTATGCTGCCAACCCACACTTTTCTAATGCACAAGGTGAAATAAAACAATCAATAGCACTAGAATCAAATAAATTTTTAAAATTGACATGATTTAGTGTACTTGTCGACTCCACCACAGTGGATTGATGTTTTGTCTGGTGGTTATTAATTGCTACATAAATCTAGTGGCTACTACTCACTCTTCCCATCGGGTCCTTTCCTTCTCAATGCACAAATTCTGATTGTGACTCTGGACAGTCACGCTGGTAATGGAGGTCCTCCACACCCCCAACAATTAAACATGATATGGAACCTACACACTTCCCCGTGAAGGTCTCTAAAATGAGTTCCTTCCCCTGGCATCCCTGCCTCTACTAACTGCTCCCTGAAAAGGTCGTGGACTTGCTTGTGTCGCGGGTGATGAGTGGGATGTTGCACTCGCTGCTATTGAAATACATGAGCTTCCCTCCTAGAGAAGGTCCTAGGAGGCTTTCCCACAAATTCAACATGTTGTGGAATGGTTGATCTCATATCTTTGTTTAAGCTCATATGCTCCTCTGCTTTACGAACATTTTCAACTGCTTCAACTACTGACAATGGTTTCCACATTTGCACCATTGTCCCTATCTTAGGGTTTAGCCTGTAAACAAAATGTTATGCTTGTCGTTGATCAATATCCATGTATGAGACATATTTTACCAACGCCATGAACCTGATTTCGTACTCTTCCACAGTTATGTTTCCCTGAATTAGGGCATGCAATTCTCATACCTGTTGTTTCTCATAGTAAGCAAGCAAATATTTCCACTGTAACATTTCCTCAAAAATCTCCCATGAGACAGTGTTTAGGGTAAGGTGTAACTGTATCTCCAGATTATTCCACCAGTTTAAGGCACTGTCTCTCAACTAGAAGATCACTATCTACGCCTTTGATGTGGAAGCATAGTCTCTCAAGGCGAAACATCTCATCATTCCTTCCAACCATGCTTTTGCACGTTCACTTGCACGACCCCCAAAGAACTTTGGGAATTTGATTTTCTATAGTTTTCTGGTGATGTCCCCCCAGTAGAGGTCCTCCCTCTGAGTCCCTCAACGCTTCTGGGTTACCCACTCCAGATGGTGGGGGTTCCACTTTCACGTCCACTGACTGGTGCCCCTTTAACATCTCATTATAACCTTTAAGAAGCACAAAATGAGAGCGAACTCACGCGATGGTGGTGGCGATGTTGGCATCGGTGGTCCCTGTGATGATGCCCCCCGGCCTCGATTTCCCCGAGTCTTAGCCATCTTGAATAACTGAATCTGTATCCAACCAAATGCTTATTAGAAAATGGTTTAAGACATTCAACATTTTACTCAACTTATACTTGCAAAGTAGGGTTAAGCGTAAGTTTCTTTATACTTGTTTGTAAACAAACATTACTCCCAGAAGGTAAGTGGCTAAAGGTCAGGGTCAAAAGATTCTAATCTTGGTAACTTTGTCCATGTAATCTACTAAATCTCTCGCCTTGCTAGCTATGTTAGCACTGAATGGGTACTAGCCAATTAGTCTAATTTACATCATTAACGTGTATTAAATATTCCCCCTCTATAACCCATTTTAGTACATATAAATTTTTAAAATTGATTAATGTGATTTTAAATATAATGTTGATTAATCACTATAAACCCATTTAACCCATTATCCTATGTTAAACCTTTAACCTAAATTTTAAATTAATCACCCTTAACATTATTGAAGTTTTATGTGCGTCAAGGTAGCGTCGATCCAGTAAAGCCCGGGTCCCACAACTTAAAAGGTAATACTACACATGTGGAGTTCAAGAGCCCGTTCATTTTGTATTTAAATACATAACGAAATCCTTTATCTTATAAAGCATTGTAAAATGAATTCCCCGACCAATGTGGGATATATCAAAGTGAAATTGGTGATCATGATGGCATATCGGGTTGATCCAACGATTACTATGTCACGATAATCGTGGATTTAATTTAGGGCATCCAGTGAATAGAACGAGGAGGTTTCGTCTCAACAATTGAAGAAATCCATGGATCATCTAATCCAATCGATCCATTTTTAGAATTAGAAGATCCCATCATATTTGAAAATCTAAAAAATATGATAAAAAAACAATTTATGTTGTGATCCCTCTATATAAATATTTATTCAAAAGCACTATAAAGGGAGAGATAGGAGGTGTGGCAAGCAAATAATTTTGTGGCAGCACTAGGCTGCATTTTTTATGAAGCCCGTAGGGCAATTGTAATTCTATGAGACATCAAGGAATAAGTGTATTGGATTCATTTATCATTTTAAACAGAGCTTTGTTTTCTCTTTCTATTTTCTGTGTTAAGCTTCTCAAAGTGCCACAACTATTTCTTCTTTATTTTGATATAAGGTTAATATTTTGGTTAGAAGTGTAACAATTTGGTACGACTACCACTGTTACAAATTATAAAGGAATCATTGGAGTTACAGACTTCCATATATATATACTATGAGTATTGATTGGACTTGTGTCTTATTATCAAGCCTTATGAGAAAGAGGTGGAGTATTAATTTTTATCTCATATAAAAGTATCCATAACCTTGATATGTTTTATGTGCACTCACTTTTCGATTTGTTGTATTCATCGTTTGCAATGCCCAACAGATTGTTTATTCTTCATCTCAAATTTGTAGAGATTGCTTTTGCCCTCTATATTGTTTGAGATTTAGTTGTCTTCTCATTTTCTTCTGTCTTTCATTATTAAGTTTTTCTTCTCTGTTGGATGAGACTGTGCCCAATGGATTAGGCCTTTGGTATGATAGGATTGCCATTTCTTAATATAGTCACCTGTCATTTTATCTCAAACCTTGCCTGCCTAATTATCCCATTCTTTATCTTTCAAATATGGCATCTTGTGCTTAATTGTTAGAACTGTTGCTTAGTGATAGTGGGAAACTAGTGTTCTTAAATCATATGAGAGAGCCCTCTCTGGTCCAAGAGTCAACTTGTGACCTAAAGTAGGTTTAAAGATGTCTTGGCATGATTTCTAAATAGTCGGAAACCATCTCAACTTACAATCGCTGCAATTGAACGAAACAATTCATTTTCTCTTTAGAATTTGGATGGTGACTTGCTGGAATTTCCTGTGAATGGACGGTTCTTGAAACATTTTATTCAATTCTAGACAGTTTCTCACTTTCCATTCATTGTATATAATTGGTTTGAATTGACATTGGCATTTACTTTTCTATTAAAAAAAATAAAAAAGAAAGAAGAAGAAGTTTATTGGATTTAAGACTTGATTCATATAAAGTTTTATGATTCCATTTTATCAAGATTGATAATCCATTAAATCATGTTAGGCCTTATTTCCTCTCAAAGTTAAGAAATAAAAAAAAAAAAAATCGTTTAGAATCATGGACTAATTTTTCTATGTTAGTTTTGAAATTTTATTTGTTAGTCTTATTTTTAGGTTATAAGATTTTCTTTTAAATAAATTAAATCCCATGCATTTCAAATTTTACTAATCTTAGTAGAAAAGGTTGTTGTAACTGATAATGAGGATTTTTGACATGTTATTATTAACGAGAAAGGAGAATATCTTTTTATTTCCTCATAAAAGTTGAAAGGGTATATTTGGGGTAATTATTTTATAAGAAGAGGCTTGATTGTTAAATCTTTAGCTTCTTGATTTACTCAAGGCATGATCCAAGTGGATATTGGTGGCCACCCACCTGTTCCATCTGGCTCCTTTTTGTTGGAGTTACTTCACACACACCTATGATTTCTTTTTCCTAAGTATTTTCCTTTTTTATTAGTCATTATCCAGTCTCCTATATTTTAGGGGAGAATATTCTCTTTCAGTTGACACTTTAGTTTGACTAGTTGAGTTGAGTTTAGATGCTGCATTGGTTTTGTCACCATGCAAC
>SNQJ01S0155189.1:0-22435 GCA_010110895.2 Picea sitchensis
CATATTGTTTATATATATATATATATATAATAATAATAATAATAATAATAAAAATTGTGTGCTTGTCTTGCAGGTCAGGTGGAGTTGGAGCTTGGGTTTTCATTAAATTAAGGGTTTCAAGGTTTCACCATAGCTAAATAGAAGTGTTTAAATTCTAGGTGGGTAGGTAGGCCCTTGGCTCCAGATTTTGAACCAGGGCTCTGATACCATGTGTAGAGTCCTAACTCTATTAAATCCAAAAATTTTCATACAATTAAACATATAATTCCTTTCTCATTGCATACATAATTCATTGACCATCAAATAAGCATAAATATTCAATAAAAATTAAAATTTTATCCACAACATAAGAATTACTTAACAGAATAAATAAATTACCTCTTCCTGATGCTAATTTCCTCGTTGATCTGGTTGTCCATTGTTGAAGTTGAAACTGTATCAAACACTACCCAAAAACCGATTTTTCCTCCCTGCCAGATATTCACCACAAGCTCAACTAGAATTATAGCATTGAGAAAAGGATTATTGGGGGATGAAAATCTTATTATGGGCTTGAAAACAATTGTAAATCAACTGATCTCTGGAGTTGGGATAAGAAGAAACTCCTCTTTGAGACTCTTGTTACAACTGTTATTATTTATAGATGTGAAGTGTGGGGATGGAGTATCTCTCGTGAATCCTAGAGAAAGATAGAGCAAATACAAAATAATTTTATAACCTATAATCTCAAAATTAAAGGAAATACGCCCTATCCCATCCTCCTCTTAGAAACAAGCCTCTCCCCCATTGAGAACATGACTATGACTAGATACCTAATGTATAAGAACAATTTAAACAACATAGAAGACAAGAGGCTTCCTAAAATTTCTTCAAAATCTATTCGTAACCACCATCGACTCAAGTGAGGATGGCATAAAGATGCCCAGTCTTGACTAAACTATTGGGTAATCATGGAAGACACCATTTTGCAGAATAAAGATACTATTAAAAAAATCGTCAAATCAAAATTTAAGGAGAAAATGTGGTGTGATAAAGAGTTAGAGGAAAAAAAAAAATTAAGGTATTATAAGGATGTAATCAACCCGAATCTAGAAGATCAAAATTATCTATCTGTTTTTCCAAGTGTAAAGAAAAAAAAAACATTGCTAAGATAAGAACAAATTCTCATGAGCTCCATAGTGAAACTGGGTGTTGGTCAATTCCTAAAACGCCATGGGATGAAAGAGTGTGTCACCTTTGTGACACTAAGAATGTTGAAGATGAAAAGCATTTTCTCTTAGATTGTCCAGCCTATACATAGATTAGGTCTCATTTTCAAAATATTTGTCACACTACCGACCTTCCTAACCTCTTAACTCAACAAAACTATGGCGCTCTTGGAAAGCTTCTCTTAATGTTTTTCGAGCACTGAAACAAAATTCTAAAGAATCAGAAGTAATCACTTACCCTCTTAAGGTCTGATAGACCAATTCAGTCTTAGTGGACGTTATTTATCATCATCATCATCGTCGTCGTCAATAAAAGATTTTTACTTGGTGCATTTTTGGTATAGCTTTAGTTATTTTTTTGTTATTTTTTTTAGAATATTTTTTAAAGACTATCGTGATTATTTAAGTTTCTACAAGTTTCTACATAAACTAGAAATATCGATCCATTTAAGAGTTATTAACTACTTGTAGGGAGATTATTTTTCTTGACATATTTTTGAAAGACTATCATGATTATTCAAGTTTCTACATAAAATAGCATAGTCAGATTGATCATGAAAACCAACTAAGAATCCTCAAGGATTTTTGTTCCAATACAGGTATGACTGTTATGTTGATATTATGGTAGTTGTGGGAGGTATTTACCTCCACGTGTAATCCTGAAGAGAATAGAATATTTCGGAAAGCAAGAAGAAACCTTAAAGCATTGAACATAACCCTAGAAGACAAGTTGACTCAAGGAAATATTTAATATTAAGTATTTAGCCTCCAAAATGAGAAGTCGGCCCAGAGAACTCAGGAAAACAGTATAAATACAAGTAGCCATAACTCATTTTGTACACACATCTTGAAATTTCAGCAGTGAAGAAGTGTGCACTGCAGAAACTGGGCAAGTGCACAAGTCTGGGGAGTAGCTGCAGCTGACAACTACTGCAATCTGTATTCTTGGTTTAGACTCATGATTTTTATTGGTTATGGTTGGACCTTCTGATCAGTATTGGCTATATTTTCTTGATGCATTAGCCTTGGTTGGCTATTGGTTTGCTTCTGGAATCATTCTCTGTCAAGGTTAAGATGCTCGAGGGTGGTTTCGGCCTATGGTTGGGTGACAATATTGTTATATTGTCTATGGTTAAATGAGCACATCTATTAATTTCTAACAGGTTATGGGCCCACACTATCTTTCGACAATCTAACCACTGGAAGATAGATTGGGAGGATTTTCTCAGTTACAGTTGCAGTTGCAGCCAGTTTTTGCTGCAGCAATGAAACCCTAACCCTCTTGTTGAGGCACCTTAAGTGAAGAGATTGACCTAATTTCTGGATAGCCTAGTGCATCTCTTGGCACTCTCAGCAAGCTAAGATGTCAAGTTTGAGTTTTTGGTCAAAATCAAGGGTTGACCAAGTCAAAGAAATTATGACTTACTCTATGAAGTCAGAAAACAAGTTAGAAGGGGATTCTAACTTCAGAGCATGGAAGACAAGGATTGACCTCATCCTTTCCAAGAATAAAGTGTTGGATATCATGAAAGGAAATATCGTGGAACCACAGTTCAAAGAAGGAAAAGAGAAGGAACCTCAGAATGTTGCAGTTATGGAGAAGTTCAAAGACAGTGACATTAATGCCATGAGTATCATAGTGGACTCTATAAAAGACCACTTGATATCCTACATCTCCCATCTTGTCTCATCTAAGAAGATGTATGATGCCCTAACAAACCTCTTCTCAGTCAGAAACATTGGACAAGTAATGAGACTGAAGAATGATCTCCATGACATGAAAATGAATGATGATGACAGCATAACATCATACCTTGTCAGAATCTATCAGTGAAGATATCAAATACAAGCTATTGAAGAAATCATTTCATAGAAGGAATTGGTAAATATAGTACTCAATGGCCTTCCCAAGACAAGGGATGCATTTTCCGCAAGCATGAACACAAGAAAGGAGTATCCCACATTTGAAGAACTTTGGACTTGTTGTGCACAAGAAGAATCAAATATTAGTGCAAAAGAGAAACCTGAAAATAAATACGATGATCAAGCTTTCACAACAAGGTTCAAGAATTTTAGGAATAAAAAGAAGTTTGGCTCAAGGAAGAAATAAAATCAAGAGAAAGATATGTCAAAAAAAAAAATACAATGCTTCAATTGTCGTAAATATGGTCACTACAAGAATAATTGTCCCGAGTTAAAGAAAATGAAGGAAACACACGAAGCATCAGTTGCCGAAGAAAGGGAACCCTCAAAGAAGGCCAAGTAGGATAAAACCGACTTCTTCTTCTAAGACAAGGTAAAAATATTCTTCATAATTCTTGTACATACCATGTTTACATAATTTCTATACATATCTTGCATATCTATTTCTTAGAAGATAAGACGTTCAAACAGAAACAATACCTATGGAAGAATAACAAGATAAGGATTGAAATCACGATGACTACAAGTCAAGCAATACACATGAAAAGATGAAGTACGTCGACAACCATTGGTAACAATTCATGTGGAAGCTATTAACATAAGTAACAACTGCAAGATAAGCCAACATCATAATCAAACTTGAAGAAACCTGGAAGAAGTAAAAACATAAAGAAGTCAACAATCAAGAGGAAATTATAAAAAGACCCGTGACACTTTGCAGAAGGCAATAAGGATGCAGACGAAAGCGTGCAGACGAAAGCGTGGACTCTCTTAGTTGGAGGGAGCTGATTATATAATTCCAAAAGAAGAGCATGCATTCATGCATGAAGCAAGGATTAAGAGAGAGCTAATCCCAAATAATATGATCCATCAAGGATTATGAAGTATCTATCCACTTTCCCATTGATGGTAGCATCCATAAAAAGTAACACGTGTTCAGTTTGACTTTAGAAGAAGTCTTCTTCGAAAAGAAGCCTTAAATTGTCCCTGGTTGTCCATCCACATCCATGATCCTATGATGAAAGGAAGAGGTTGTAATCTTCAGGGCATGGAATTTATAGAAAACTCCATGGACCAAATAGATAAAGAGAAACATGAGGAAGAACATGAAGATTCCAAGAGAGAAAGAAAAGACAGAACAACCCGTCATTATATCAAGAATCACAAGACTACCAGCTTGGTCTGAACCCATGCTAGAAGCAATCAAGTAGAATAAATGGAAGTTGTGATGAATAACAATGTATGGAAGACTTATGAATGGAAGCATTGTGAGATCCATAACTAAAGGTTCTCCCAGATGGAGGGAGAAGACTATGATGATAGCTTGTTCCAGTAACCAGGCATACCTCTACCTGAGCCATTATATCTCCTACAATATCCATGGGTTGGAGTTTACATCAAATGAATGTAAGCACTGTTCTCCTCAACAAAGTAATTGAACAAAGAAGCATATGTAGAGCAACCTCAAGGTTTTAAGGTATACCAGAAAGAGACTCTTGTATGCATATCGAAGAAGACAACTTGGTGTAGAGCCTCCAGTGAACAACAAAAGCATGGTGAAAAATTTCTATAACAAAGATATTGTATCAGAATGGTTACTAAGAAGTCCACGATGATGGATTGTGATGTAGGAGCATCCAACTCATCAAGCGAGCCAACGCATTCAAGCAAAGATCAAGCTGGATTTTACAAACCCAAAAGTTTTAAAGCGCTTTGGGAATTGTAGCACAAGCCTTTAATGAAACCATTTTATGGAGGCGCATTGTGCATTGTATTGGACCTTGAGCCTTAAGCTCTCGTCCTTTAGTAGATGAGGCATTTACTAGATTTAATGCAGGTAGATAGAATGTTTAATTCTAGATTTGATAGTTTAGAGTTCGAGAGGGAAAACAGATATAGACACCCTCATTGTATCTTTGTAACATTATTATCGAGAGCAAGAAGAGAAGAGCAGGCAGAGAACTGTGTGAAGAACATCCATGTACAGATATTGAATTAATAGAAGAAAGATTTGATTCAAATCCATGGTTATGTGTCTATTCTCTGTGTAGTGATATTCTTCTCATGAATGTTTTCTTTCTTATGATGCATTTGCTTTGTATATGTTGTGCATGTGATTTCATGTTTCTAATTGAAGTCTGAAAGGGAGAGAGAGTGAGGTACAATTGTTTCTCTATCTGAGCCAGGAGATTCCTGCATAGAGTGCAGTTGAATTCATCCTCATAGAGTGCGTTGATGAAGGATCAGTAGTTTAACCTTTGTTCTCGCTCACCCAGGAGTGGATTTGGGTTATTGAAGCCATGCAAGAAGTGCACAGGAAGAGAAGGAAGTCTCAGTCGAAATCTGAGCAAAGAAGTTCTAAGACTGTTGTTGCAGGGGTACGCAGAGTCAAAGGATCTCTACACTTAGAAGTGTTTGATAACTGCCGCAAGAAGTGCGTGCAAAGAACCTTGTTGAGGTTGAAGAAGTTTAACAAAGCTCAAGAAGGATAAGCCGTTGAGTCGCTGAGGATCAACATAGGTAAGCGTGATTTGAAATCGAGGAGAAGCGTCGCAGGTTGGCGAAGCAGTGAAGGAATCTCATGACGAGATCCTTTCTTTCATTTCATGGATTATCCAAGAAGGAAGGGACGATCAAAATCTTCTCGGAGGTTTCGTGAAGTTCCGAGGATTGTCAGATCTTATAGAGGTGCAAGGAGGTTACAACACGAGGGTCCGAGGAATTTGGAGCTCAGGAGAGGCAGGGCTGTTGATTTCGAGTCATGGGAGCCGTTAGATCTACACGTGGTCTCGTGTATCAGGGACTCGGGAGTCGAAGCCCCAAATGTTGTAAAGCCAGAGTAGCGAGATCACGAGATGCGAGGAGATCAGAGTCGTTCATTGTGGAGGACGCGTGTCAGGAGATCCTCATCTCACAGACTTGGGTATTGGAGGATCGAAAAGGAAACCCTTTAGCTTCACGAGTGGCAAGGTGGCGAGGAGGCTATGAGTCGTCCATCTGAAAGGGCAGGTGTCAAGGATCGAGACATCTCGCTAAATCGGGACTCGTAGGGTGGAAGCTCAAGAATTGGGAGTTCAAAGTCGCGAGACGCGAGGACGCGAGGAGATGAAGGAGCGAGTGGATCGTAGCTGTCCATCTGAAGGGGACAGGTGTCAAGAGATCAAGAGATCTCACAACTTGGGGTTTCGCAAGGTGAACGCCCTAGTGGTTAGTGTTGAAAGTCGTGAGGTCGCAAGACGCGAGGTCATGGTAGAGGATCGTGTGGGCCACAGTTGAAGTCAGTGGAAGACAGGTGGCAGAGATCAGGGATCTCGTGGACTCAGCACTCGGAAGTTGGAAACGCAAGAAATAACATTTAAAAGTCGCAAGGCGCGAGGTTGCGAGGGTACGGAAGGCGAGAGTACGTGTCTCGGCACCTCGGCACTCATAAGTTGGAACTACAAGAATTTGTGCCCAAGAGTCGCGAGGCGCGAGGTTGCGAGGGTACGGAAGGCGAGGGTACGGAATCTCGGCACCTCGACACTCGTAAGCTGGAGTTGCAAAGAATTGCATTCGAAATTCACGAGGTGCGAGGACGTGAGGTGACGAAGCAACAAGTAGGTTGCGAATCATCCATCTGGAGAGGACAGGTGTTAGAGATCGGGGATCTCGGAAACTCGGAACTTGTGGATTGAGAGCCCAAGGTTTGGGTGCAAACGGTCATGAGGATACGAGCCGCGAGTAAAAGATAGCCGTTGGATCAGAGACGTGGGAAGACCATTGGATTCGCATGTGGGGTCGTGCATCGAGTCTCGGCACCTTGGGTATCAGAAGTTGGAGAACCGAAAACTTGGTACTACGAGGAGCGAGGTCGCGAGTAGCGAAATCCCTCGAGGAAAAGTCAGCGATTTGACTGACATTTCGGGTCTCGGGGATCCGAGAACCTAAAATTCAACCTTTGAACTCACGAGGCGCGAGGTCATGTGTTTCGATCCTCCGATAAGCAGGAGAAGGGAGGATCGCGCGGGAAAAGTTCTGTGGGTGCAGAAAAGTCCCGATACGGGATTTGAAGAGCGTTTCAGCTCTTCGGGCCGAAGGAAGAGAGGATCCTGGTGAGAGCAGGTGTGGCCTGGGAGGCACGTTTGGGTTAGGTGGTATCAGAGCTGATATTTTTGTCTGTATATTTCAGGCGAAAGGTGAGAAGAAGAGAAGGAGCACTCGGAATCACAGCAGGTGATATCGGAGTGAGAAAATCTCTCTGTTTTCTGTAGTAGAGCAGAAAATTTTTCACCATGCCGCCGAGGCATGAAAGACAATCACCCAACCCAGAAGGTAGGGGAAATCGGAGAGGGAGAGGAAGACAAGCTCAGAATCCAGAAATGGAAAGACAGATACCTGATCTTAGAGTGAGATTAGAAGAAATGGAAGCGGCGCAGAGATGCACAACGAGTGTAGGGGATCACAGTGATTCCGAAGGCGAAGTTGAAGTTAAACAACAGGAAGAAGTTGCAGCAGAAGATGTAGAAAATGATCGATTGATTAAAGCTATCACCCGAATGAGTTCAAAGACAAAAATGGACATCTCGACTTATGAAGGAAATCTGGATGCAGAAGAGTTGCTAGATTGGATTAGAGCTCTTGACACCTAATTTGATTATGAGGATATCAAATAGGATAAAAAGGTCAGACATGCTATCACCAAATTGAAGGGACATGCAGCATTATGGTGGGACGAGCTTCAAGTAGAGAGGCGTTCCAAAGGTAAACAAAAGATCAAAAACTGGGATCGAATGATTGCGAAGATGAAGGCAAAATTCATCCCAAGGGATTACCACATCACAATGTTCAGGAAGATGCAAAACCTGAGACAGAAGTTAATGTCAGTAAAGGAGTTTACTGAGGAGTTCTACAAGCTCAATATCAGAGCAGGTCATCGGGAGAGTGATGATGAAAAAGTGGCCAGGTATATGAATGGCTTAAGATACGATATCCAGGACAAAATGAGTATGACAACTGTCCGAACGGTGGAGGATGCATATCAGATAGCGCTGAAAGCTGAAGAAAAGCTAAGTCGTAAGACAACACCACGAGGCAGAGGTAAGAGCCAACCAAATGGTAAGTTCGTTGCCCAAGACAGATCCCAGAAATCAAAGGATGACTGGAAAAAGCCTCAAGCTAAAACAAAAAGAGGTGGAAGTTCACAGCGAGGTCAGCACGCCGAACAACGGAGACAACAGACAGAACAAGGTGGAGGATACGTTGATGGTAATACTTTTCCTCATACCAAAGGTAGAGGAAGAGGCAGAGGTGGAGTTATCACATGCTACACATGTGGAAAGGATGGACACAAGGAAGCTGATTGTCTGGAACGGAAGAAAGGAGGAGGAGGAGAAGCTCACATCACCCAAGCACAGAGGCAAAATGCTGAGGAGGAAGATGCAGAAGACGGAAGGTCGCTGATGATGCGCAAAGTTCTCTTAACACCTGAGAAGGAGGTGGAGCACACGGTTCAAAGAAACAGGCTTTTCAGAACCACATGAAAAACCAAAGACAGGAAGTGAAAAGTTATCGTGGATAGTGGAAGCACAGACAATCTCATTTCAACTGAGATGGTGGAAAAGTTGGAATTGGAAAAAACTGATCACCTAAGGCCATACAAGGTTTCATGGCTGCAGAAGGGACATCAGGTAAATGTTACTAAACAGTGCTTAGTTGACATAAAGATAGGAGGATACAATGATAGGATTTTGTGTGATGTTATTCCTATGGATGTATGTCATTTATTACTAGGAAGGCCATGGCAATATGACAGAAACGTAATTCATGATGGGAAGATGAATACGTACACTTTGGAAAAGAATGGAAAGGCACATACGCTACTTCCGATTAAAGATGCAGAAGTAAAACCAGAACAGAGAAATGCTATACTTCTCATGAGTGGGAAGGAAATTCTGGAGGAAGTGAAGAAGAAGGAAGATCCACAATTCTTTGTGGTCAGAAAACCTAGTGTTGTTTTGACCCACACAAGAGTGGATGACTTGCCGAAAGCAATTCAGGAACTGCTGGAGGAGTTCGCTGATATTGTGGTAGACGAATTACCTCATTCGTTGCCACCAGTGAGGAGTGTGAGTCATTACATAGACCTCATACCAGGGGCTAGTTTGCCAAACAAAGATGCATACAGGTTGACGCCACAGGAGAATGAGGAAGTCAAAAATCAGGTGCATGACGTATTGGATAAAGGACTGATGAGAGAAAGTCTGAGTCCGTGTGCCTTCCCAACGGTACTAAGTCCAAAGAAGGATGGAGGATGGAGGATGTGTACAGACTCCAGAGCCATAAATAAGATAACCATCAGGTACAGGTTTCCACTACCGAGAATGGATGATCTGATGGATTGCCTAAGTGGGGAAAATTATTTTTCAAAGATTGATCTGAAGAGCGGATATCACCAGATTCGCATTAGGGAAGGTGATGAATGGAAAACAACCTTCAAAACCAACGAAGGACTGTATGAGTGGCTAGTCATGCCGTTTGGATTGACAAATGCACCGAGCACATTTATGAGGTTGATGAATGAAATCCTGAAGGAATTCATCGGAAAATTCGTCGTCGTATATCTGGATGATATACTGATTTTTAGCAAGACCAAGGATGAACATTTAAAACATTTGGCCATTGTGATGAGGAAACTATAGCAGGAGAAGCTGTTGATCAATATGAAAAAATCCTCATTTATGAAGACAGAGCTCATTTACTTGGGTTTTGTTATATCGACAAATGAGTTGAGGATGGACCCGGATAAGGTAGAAGTGATAAACAATTGGCCATCACCAAGAAATATTTTCGAGGTGAGAAGTTTCCATGGTTTGGCTAGTTTCTATCGGAAATTCATCAATAATTTCAGTGGAATTAGCGTAGCAATGATGGACACAATCAAGAAAAGACATAAATCTTTTCATTGGACTGAAGAGGCAGAGAAGAGCTTCAATCTGTTGAAGCAGAAGATCACAGAACAACCGATTTTGGTACTGCCGGATTTCATGAAGACATTTCAAGTGAAATGTGATGCGAGTGGCTTTGCCATAGGAGTGGTCATAAGTCAGGAGGACATACCAATTGCATATTTCAGCGAGAAGCTGGATGAAGCAAAGCTGAAATACTCCACGTATGATAAGGAATTTTATGCTATCATACATGCACTGAAGAAGTGGAGGCATTATTTGATTCCAAAGGAATTTGTTCTGTATAGTGATAATCATGCTTTACAGTTTGTGAGTCAATAGGATAAGTTGAATCATAAACATGCAAAATGGGTAGAATACATGCAGAACTTTACATTTGTAATTAAACACATTTCAGGGACTGCTAACAAAGTGGTTGATGCTTTGAGCAGGAAATGTTTGTTGCTGCAGGAGTTCAAAGTCAAAACATTGGGTTTTGAAAACCTTAAGGACATGTATGCAGGTGATGCAGATTTTGCAGAGGCATATGAAGCAGCTGAGAACCCAGTTCTCAGGGATAGAAGCCCGTGGATAGACTACATGATCCAAGAGGGATTGTTGTTCAAGGGAAATCAATTGTGTATTCCAATTTTCTCCATGAGGGAGAACTTGTTGAAAGAGAAGCACAGTGGTGGATTAGCAGGACATTTTGGCCATGACAAAACATTCGCAAAGCTGAGTGAATCATAATTTTGGCTAAGCATGCGAGAAGAGGTCAAGAATTTTGTTGACAAATGTCGAATTTGTTAGCATTCGAAGGGAAGGAAGCGGAATACAGGTTTTTATCAGCCATTGCCCATACCAGAGAGACCATGGGAGGTAATAAGCATGGATTTTGTGTTGGGTTTACCGAGGACACAAAGGGGTGTTGATTCCATCTTTGTGGTGGTGGACAGGTTTTCTAAGATGGCACATTTTATCCCATGCCAGAAGACCAGCGATGCGACACACATCGCAAACTTGTTTTTCAAGGAGATTGTTAGACTTCATGGTTTACCCAGAAGCATAGTCTCGGACAGGGATACGAAATTCATTGGACATTTCTGGAGGACACTCTGGAAGAAGATGGGAACTAACTTGATGTTTAGTTCAGCCTATCACCCTCATATGGATGGACAAACAGAGGTAGTGAATAGAAGTCTGGGATATTTATTAAGAAGCTTGGTGACAGAGCACCACAGCAGTTGGGACAATGTGTTGCCACAGGCAGAGTTCGCGTACAACGACTCAGTGAACAGGAGCACAGGAAAAAGCCCGTTTGAGATTGTATATGGCAGGCAGCCAAGAGGAGTATCTGAACTGAGAGACTCAGAGCAGATAATAACCAAGAGTGAAAACACTGAAGAATTCGCAGAGGTGATGGAGGAACTTCACAGCAGGGTGAAGCAGCGATTGCTCGAATCAAACCAGGCATATAAGCGCAGAGAAGATCAGCATCAGAGCCAACTTCAGTTCGAAGTTGGTGATTTAGTTCTGGCACATTTGAGGAAAGAAAGGTTCCCAAGGGGAACATACAACAAGCTGAAGATGAAGAAAATTGGGCCATGCAGAGTCCTAAAGAAATTAGGAGAAAATGCTTATGAGATTGAGTTTCCAGATGAGATCGGAATATCTCCGACATTCAATGTCTCAGACTTATATCCATATAAGGCTGAGGAAGTAGAAGCTGGAAGTGATGAACAACCAGATATCCAGTGGCAGAAGAAGATGCCGATTGCAGAAAAGCCACAGATGGAGAACATACTTGACAAGAGAGTAAGTAAAAAGACCAGAAGAAAGGAATACTATGAGTATCTGGTCAAATGGAAGAATCACCCAGTGGAAGATGCCAGCTGGGAAAGTGAAGCAGAAATTCAAAAGCATGGACAGACCGTGCAGGAGATCATGGATAGGAGCCCATGAAATTTTTCAATCCAGAGAGTATGATGCAGGAGCATCCAACTCATCAAGCGAGCCAGCGCATTCAAGCAAAGATCAAGCTGGATTTTACAAACCCAAAAGTTTTAAAGCACTTTGGGAATTGTAGCGCAAGCCTTTAATGAAACCATTTTATGGAGGCGCATTGTGCATTGTATTGGACCTTGAACCTTAAGCTCTCGTCCTTTAGTAGATGAGGCATTTACTAGATTTAATGCATGTAGATAGAATGTTTAATTCTAGATTTGATAGTTTAGAGTTCGAGAGGGAAAACGGATATAGACACCCTCATTGTATCTTTGTAACATTATTATCGAGAGCAAGAAGAGAAGAGTAGGCAGAGAATTATGTGAAGAACATCCATGTACAGATATTGAATTAATAGAAGAAAGCTTCGATTCAAATCCATGGTTATGTGTCTATTCTCTGTGTAGTGATATTCTGCTCATGAATGTTTGCTTTCTTATGATGCATTTGCTTTGTATATGCTTTGCATATGATTTCATGTTTCTAACTGAAGTCTTAAAGGGAGAGAGAGTGAGGTTCATTTGTTTCTCTATCTGAGCCAGGAGATTCCTGCATAGAGTGCAGTTGAATTCATCCGCATAGAGTGCGTTGATGAAGGCTCAGTAGTTTAACCTTTGTTCTCGCTCACCCAGGAGCGGATTTGGGTTGTTGAAGCCGTGCAAGGAGTGCGCAGGCAGAGAAGGAAGTCTCAGTCGAAATCTACGCAAAGAAGTTCTAAGACTGCTACTGCAGGGGTACACAGAGTCAAAGGATCTCTACACTTAGAAGTGTTCGAGAACTGCCACAAGAAGTGCGTGCAAAGAACCTTGTTGAGGTTGAAGAATTTTAACAAAGCTCAGGAAGGATAAGCCCTTGAGTCGCTGAGGATCAGCGTAGGTAAGCATGGTTTGAAATCGAGGAGAAGCGTCGCAGGTTGGCGAAGCAGTGAAGGAATCTTGTGACGAGATCCTTTCTTTCATTTCGTGGATTATCCAAGAAGGAAGGGACGATCGAAATCTTCTCGGAGGTTTCATGAAGTTTCGAGGATTGTCAGATCTTGCAGAGGTGCAAGGAGGTTATGGCACGAGGGTCCGAGGAATTTGGAGCTCAGGAGAGGCAGGGCCGTTGATTCCGAGTCACGAGAGCCGTAAGATCTACACGTGGTCTCGTGTATCGGGGACTCGGGAGTCGAAGCCCCAAATGTTGTAAAGCCAGAGTAGAAAGATCACGAGACGCGAGGAGATCAGAGTCGTTCATTGTGGAGGACGCGTGTCAGGAGATCCTCATCTCGCAGACTCGGGTATTGGAGGATCGAAAAGGAAACCCTTTAGCTTCATGAGTGGCGAGGTGGTGAGGAGGCTCTGAGCCGTCCATCTGAAAGGGCAGGTGTCAAGGATCGAGACATCTCACTAACTTGGGACTCATAGGGTGGAAGCTCAAGAATTGGGAGTTCAAAGTCGCGAGACACGAGGACGCGAGGCGACGAAGGAGCGAGTGGATCGTAGCCATCCATATGAAGGGGACAGGTGTCAAGATATCAAGAGATCTCGCAACTCGGGGTTTCGCAAGGTGAACGCCCCAGTGGTTAGTGTTGAAAGTCGTGAGGTCGCGAGACACGAGGTCATGGCAGAGGATCGTGTGGGCCACAGTTGAAGTCAGTGGAAGACAGGTGGCAGAGATCGAAGATGTCATGGACTCGGCACTCGAAAGTTGGAAATGCAAGAAATAGCATTTAAAAGTCGCGAGGCACGAGGTTGCAAGGGTATGGAAGGTGAGAGTACGTGTCTCGACACCTCGACACTCATAAGTTGGAACTACAAGAATTTGTGCCCAAGAGTCACGAGGTGCGAGGTTGCGAGGGTACGAAAGGCGAGGGTACGGAATCTCGGCACCTCGACACTCGTAAGTTGGAGTTGCAAAGAATTGCATTCAAAAGTCATGAGGCACAAGGACGCAAGGTGACGAAGCAACGAGTAGGTTGCGAACCGTCCATCTGGAGAGGACAGGTGTCAAAGATCGGGGATCTTAGAAACTCGGAACTCGTGGATTGAGAGCCCAAGGTTTGGGTGCAAAGGGTCGTGAGGACGTGAGCCACGAGTAAAAGATAGCCATTGGATCAGAGACACGGGAATACCATTGGATTCACGTGTGGGGTCGTGCATCGAGTCTCGGCACCTCGGGTATCGGAGGTTGGAGAACCGAAAACTTGGTACTACGAGGAGCGAGGTTGCGAGTAGCGAAATCCCTCGAGGAAAAGTCAGCGAGTTGACTGACATTTCGGGTCTCGGGGATCTGAGAACCTAAAAATTCAACATTTGAACTCGCGAGGTGCGAGGTCGCGAGTTCCGATCCTCCGATAAGCAGGAGAAGGGAGGATCACGTGGGAAAAGTTCTGTGGGTGCAGAAAAGTCCCGATACGGGATTTGAAGAGCATTTCAGCTCTTCGGGCCGAAGGAAGAGAGAATCCTGGTGAGAGCAGGCGTGGCCTGGGAGGCGTGTTTGCGTCAGATTGCTAATCCATGACAAACTCTCATGATGACAGAAGAAGTGTCACTTGGATATGTTCTAGTTTGACCCTTTCCACGATGTCATGAGCTAGGAGGAAACAAAAGAGTTGAATCCAACCATGATATATTGTAATAATCAAGAGCTATATGAAGCCTTCAAAGAAAACCAGTGTTCCATAAAGACTGAATTACATTGAGATCAAGCATTACATTCTCCATGATGTGGTCCAAAAAAGAGAAGTGGTTCTCCAATATATCCCCACAGATGAGTAGATAGAAGATATTTTGGTAAAGCCTCTGTCCAAGATGAAAAAGTTTGCATACTCAAGAAACAAGATGGATCTCGTGGAGACGACTTCCTTATTGAAAAGGGAAGAGATGACTCCCAGGTTGGGAGGGAGAACTGATGTGTTATTAATTTATGGAAAATCATTTTTCAGTTCGAAAAATGGTCCAGGATGAGTCGTTCCTTTCCAGTTTGGAAAGTGGTTTGAGATTTCTGACAGATATGCATTTTCCAGTTCGGAAAATGGTCCAGATCAGATGGTCATTTTCATAATGAAAATGGTTTGATATATTGTTTATGTACCATAGACAATGATTCCCCTTGTGGCCAGTGTGGGGGAATGGTATAGGATAGTCTTTTTTCTTAGAAGTCACTCTCAGTAGTGGTCAAGTAGAATGGTCTGCCTCACCGGGCAATCATTCTTTCGAAGTTCACGGTTGTGAGCAGTTTTGAAGAATGGTCTATTTTGGAGGTTGGTGCAGGACATTCATTCCCTAAGGCAGACTCATTCTCTCAAGGTTGCACTTTGTTTAGTGCCAGAGGAATGGCCCAGTTAGGTGAATGGTCTAGGTTTAGAAATCAAGGACAGGCATTCCCTAGGGAAGACTCATTCTCTCTAGGTTGCACTTTGTTTAGTGCCAGAGGAATGGCCCAGTTAGGTGAATGGTCCAGGCTCATAAATCAGGACAATTATTCTTCTATGCTTGAGAAGAATAGTCCAGATAGCTCATGGATGATGTTTTACTGAGGGAAAATGCTCTTCCACATCTCACAAATGTGAGTGGAAGAATGGCCCATATGACTCAGTTTATATCATGATATTGTTTTTTGTCCAGGTTGATATCAAATGATATGATTTATATGGAGACTATATGTCTCTAGACAATAGATGTATTCTACTATGGTGGAT
Organism: Picea sitchensis; assembly: GCA_010110895.2. Classification (NCBI taxonomy): domain Eukaryota; kingdom Viridiplantae; phylum Streptophyta; class Pinopsida; order Pinales; family Pinaceae; genus Picea; species Picea sitchensis. The sequence continues at coordinate 15,741 of SNQJ01S0155189.1, forward strand.
GTGTTCCACTGGTTGTGACTACATGTCACTGATTAAGTAGTTGTGTGTTACTTGGTGTGGTAATGTACCACTGGATTGTAGTTGTGTACTACTATGGATAGACACAATTGTGTTCTATTGAATGACATTTCTCTGATTACCATGTAGACTATCAGTTGTGTTGATATTTTCTAAGGCATATAGGTTGAGACAGATCTCTATGACTTGATTAAAAAATAATCCTAGATTTCCATTCCTATAGGAATGGTCTCTGTAGTCCATGTCATAGCTTTTAGCTTTGTTGGGACAGTCATTCTTCTAGGACATATGTTCGGATTCGACGAATGGTCCTTGTATCACTCTGTGGAGTGAGTGACTTATTTAGCATCATGCATCATTACTCAGATGGAGTATGGCTTCTAGAGATGATGCAGTTGATGCTATCAGATGATAGTGATAATGGTTCTTGTGATCTAATCATGAGATAACATGTACGGCTATGATGATGCTACCGGTTGAATGGTATGTTTTTGCTCAAGACCATTGCCTTCAATACCTCCCTAGCTAGGAGGGAGTGTTGATATTATGGTAGCTGTTAGCGTTGGAAGTCACTCCTGGATTGCTTGCAGGAGCAGAGCCCGACACCCATCAGTTTTATGTCACGATTTGTTTATAAGGGGTGATCAAATGGAGATAAAGACTCGAGGAGATATCACTCTAACTCAGGGACTGTATCTGGTACGCAGAGAACAAAGGAGGTCTGGAATCCTAACTTCAACCAGTGGGTTGATTAAAGGTTGAATAGGTAGAAGACTTGAAAAGAAGGGTGAGCAAACGGCTTTGGGCAATAGGGTTACAACAGTTTGCAGAAGAAAGACTCTGAATGCAAGATCCGCTTGGTTAAGGGTCTTAAGAAAATGAAAGGGGACTTGACTGGATCCTCCAATTCCAAGTCACTCAGCACTGGGAAAAACACAAGAACTGATTCGAAACATCGTAACTATTACAGTGATCCAACATACATCATCCTATAACAACCACAACTCGACTGGATCCTCCAATTCCAAGCCGTTCTAACACAGTATAACAAATATGTAAAAGAAATTTCCATTCATAAGGCAAGAAGTCTCAGAAGTCTATACATAACCAGAATATCAGTGCTTCATTAAAAATTTACAACCGGGAGCTCGGCTCAACCATCGATCCTTACAAAATACAAAAACTGAGTCTATATACTCAGGAAAAATCTCCTCACGGAGGCGTGCCCAGTCACCCAAGGCTTGGCGTCACTTCACTTTAGTCAAACTCGTACTGATATCTTCTTTTAAGCGCTATCTTAACTACGCATGGCTCCTGCGAGGAGAGTAGCCGATCCATTAAGTGTTGGGCTAGTGTGCACAGACTTCTCTGTTAAGTTGAAGACTTTGGCATGGCGTCTTTGAAGAACTGGGTACACAGGACCCCCTCGAGTGGACCGCTTTCCAGACTTTCCATACCTTATACTTAATGCATGAGGAGAGGTTTCACCTACCCTTGCCTGCCGTCATTTACTCCAGGTGAGGAACAGTAAGGAGATTGGATTCGATGGCGCCTGGAGGTCGCGATGATCCCTTCTGCAACTGAACTCGGTGCCTCGGGCCTTCTTTATGCAACTCCTTCCTCTCCCCAAGTGCCCACAGGCTGTGACCATATGCTTTCGGCGCCTCGCATCTCGTGGCTTGGAGGAGCTAGCCTTCAAACTTCAATGTTACGAGGGGCGAGGAGGCGAGGAGTCTAATCGTGCACCTCGTGTCCTTCTTTTCAGATCTTCTCGGCACTTCTGTGGGCCCGAGTCCTCGCGACCTCGCAACCTCGCCGATCGAACCGTCAAGTTCTCACCCTCCTATTTCGCGAGTTCCCGAGATGCGAGAATTCAACGAAATGCTGACTTTATCTCCAGCCAACGCGTGTCCACCCGCCGACCATGTGGTCCCACCTTATGCTCTGCCACATGTTCACACAAACCTCAGCACTTCACAACTCATGAATTCTAATGCCAATACCTCGGGACTTCTCGCAGTGAGATCCTGAGGGCTTCTGCCACCTGTATTCCACTTTGCCGCTTTGTTGTGGCCACCTGTCCTCCAACGGTCGAAATCTCGTGACCTCGCAAACTCGTGATCCTCGAGGCCAATTCCTTGGGTATTTTCTTATGAGACTCCGAGGCACGATCCCACGTGCGGATCCAACGACTGTCCTCGATCCATATCCAACGGTTATTCACCTTCTCGCTTCTCGTGTCCTCGCGACTTGGGATTCCAAATGTTTGTGCCTTTACCTTGTGAACTTCTGAGTTCGCGAGATCCCTCGATCTCTGACACGTGTCCTCTTCAATGGACGGTTCTGATCTTCTCACCACTTCGCCGCTCGTGAAGTCGAATGACTTATCCTTCCATCCTCCGATGCCCAAGTCCTCGATGTGGGTAATCTCGCGACAAGCGTCTGCTCCCGAACCAATAGTCCAGATCTGCTCTTCTGCCGATCGGACGGCTGACCCCATTCACCTCTTTAACAACATCTGCGCTATTCTTGGCGTGACTCAGCTGACTGCAATTACCCACCGACCGTCGATCTATTTCGCAAAGATAGACCCTGGACGCTGTCGATGACATTTTCCCACTCGCTTGACTTGCTATTGGGAAAAACAAGGATTTTCTTGTGTTGTGCTTGATCCTTCGTGCAACTTGCAGACCCGAATGCTCTCGAGCCCATGACAAGAAATATCGCTAACATTTGGCTCCATGGGGGATAGAGTCGTCCCTGCGATGCTCTAAGGACTCATTCTGCAGCTTCAGTGCCTTGCTATTGGGCTATGGAGTCACTTATTAGGCCGAAAACATACAAAAAGAAGCTAAACAAAGAACTTAAAAGACAATATTTACAAACAGAGGAGCCGTCTAAGGCTCAAATAAAACATCTTTTCAGAAAATTCCCATTCACTGGGCCACTAAAAAATTCTTCGGCTTCCAGATCCTGTAACCTGTAAGTGTTGTTCGAAAATACTTCAAGGATATTGAAAGGCCCAAACCAGAGGGCATAAAACTTACTGTGCTTGCCCCTGTCCTACCTGGGTGCATCCCATTTGAGCACCAAATCACCCTGCTCGAATTATTTCTTTCTGCCCTTCCTGTCAAAAGCCTGTTTGATCTTCTACTGATGATCACAGGCCTTGTTCATGATCTTTTCTCTAGTCTGCTGCACTTCCACCATCTGATGAATCCTTCTGACCATATGGTCAGGCTCTCCTTTAAGATCCTGAAGGAATTTTTCCATAGATAAGGCAAGCTGAGTAGGGAAAATGGCCTTGGTTCCATAAATAATCTGGTAAGGGGAGATGCCCAGGGATCTTTTGGTTGTCACTCGGTCAGCCCACAGAGCAAATTTGAGCCTCGAATCCCAGGCTCTTTTATTGTCTTCCAGTAATTTCTTAATGAGCTTGATCAGGCTTTTATTGGAAGACTCTGCCAGTCCATTTCCTTGAGGATAATAGGGAGTAGAGTGAATCAGTGAAATCTCAAATTGTTCACAAAACTTGGCCAGAGGCTCAGACCTGAAGGGGGCGGCGTTGTCAGTGACAATTCTGCTGGGGCAACCAAATCGGGCTATGATATATTCTAAGAAATTGATAATCACTTTGTGGGAAGTGCTCCTGGTGGGGACAACCTCTATCCATTTGGTGAAATAATCTGTCGCAGTGAGGATCCATCTGTGTTGTCCACTTGAAGGAGGATGAATTTCTCCAATGAAGTCCAACCCCCACTACTAAAAGGGTGCTGAAACTACCACGGGCTTTAATGGTAGAGGTTTGAGCTGCTGCTTACCTAAGAACTTCTGGCATTTGATGCAAGCTCTGATTTCTCTGCAGACATCGGAGAATAAAGTAGGCCAGTAACAACCAGCTCATAGGATCTTATGGGCTGTGGTTTTCCAGAAATGATGCCCCCTACAAAGGCCACTGTGGAAATCAAATGTAACCTGTTGAGCTTCTTGTGGGTCTAGGCACCTTAAGAATACCCCTAGAGGATCTTTCCAGTACAAGTCCTGGTCAATGAGACAATATCTGACCGCCCTGAGCTTTAAATCTCTCGCCTTGCCTTTTTCCATTCCGTCTAGAGGTCTCAATTCTTGCAGAAAATACAAGATATCTTTGTACCAGGGGCATGCTGCTAATGATAAGGCACTTTGAGAATCCTTACTGGATGATTCGGCTTGCTCATTGATGTAGTTAATCCCCAAGGCTTTGCAATTGGATTCAGCCAGCAACTTGGCTAAACCCTGCCCCTTTATCAGCTTGGTGGGCTTGATATCCAAATCAAACTCTAGGATCTTGGCGATCCAATTTCCTCTTCTTCCGTTCATGTCAGGCTGTATAAGAATGTCCTTCACAGAGGCCGAAGGAACATATGCAATGATCTTTGAGTGCAAGACATAGATTCTGAAATCTTTGAGAGATTTCACCAGGGCATAGGCCTGCTTTTCCATGGCCTCGTATTGGAGTTCTGCATCTCTCAATGCCTTGCTGTAGAAGGAAATAGGTTGCTCTCTTCCTTGCTCATTTTTCTGCAACAAGGCTGCTGCTACTGTATCACAGGAAGCAAAAGAAAAAATCAGGAAATCTTTAGAATAATGGGGACTGATTAGCACAGGTGCCTCAGTCAATGCCTTCTTGATTTGGTCAAAAGATTCCCTGGGTTCAGTAGTCCATTTCACTTCATTTCCCTTCCTGAGCATGGCTGTGATGTGCTTCACCAACTCAGCAAAATTTGAGACAAATCTCCTCAGAAAATTTATCTTTCCCAGAAAGGCCTGGACTTCCTTCTTAGATCTGGGAGGTGACAGGGTCTGAAGTGCTTCTACCCTGCTAGGGTCAATCCTTACTCCCTCTGCTGATACTATATGGCCTAACAACTTCCCTTCCTTCATAGAGAACAAAGATTTCTTGGGGTTTAAGGATAGGTCAAACCTTCGACACTTCAGGAAAACCCTCTTCAAGTGGCAGCAGTGCTCCTTGTCTATCCTGGAGAAGACTGTGATGTCGTCTAGATAGATTACTATGAACTGATCCTTCTCCCCAATGAAGGCTATGTCCATGGCTCACTGAAATGTTTCTCCTGCATTCATCAGTCCGAAAGTCATTTTGGCATACATGAATGTGCCCCAGGGAGTGATGAAGGTTGTTTTTTCTCTGTCCTCAGGCATGACTGATATTTGATTATACCTCGAAAACCCATCAATCATGGATATCCTAGATGCACCAGTTACCTTCTGCAATATGTGTTCCATGTTGGGCAGAGGATAATTGTCTTTCCTTGAGCTTCTGTTCAGGTTCCTGAAATCAACACAGAGTCTGATTTCTCCACTTTTCTTCCTTACAGGGACCAAGTTGGCCACCCAATTGGAATATCTCAAGGGGAAAATGATTTGGGCATCTAGTAGCTTCTTCACTTCTTTCTCCATGACAGGTAGCAACATGGGATTTATCTGCCTTAGCTTCTGCTTGAATGGCTTAGCCTCTTCTTTCAGTGGGATCTTGTGCTCAATGACTGATGTGTCATACGTCTTGAGATCTTTGTATGTCCAGGAAAACACATCAACGAACTCTCTCAGCAACTCGGTATATTCAACCCTCTGCTCCTTGGTCAAACTCCTTGACAGTTTGACAAACTTAGGCTCCTCTAGTGTGCCGATGTTGCATTCATCTGTATCAACATCATCACCTGAAACCCTCCCTTTCACTGCCACATCATTCCCATCAAACAATCTCTCTAATGGGACCAGTCCCCTCGGAATGTGATTGCTAGGTAACTGAATAATGTCATGCTTTTCTATTCTACTTAGAAACTCCCCCCCATTAAAACTTTCCTCAGAGGCGGAATCTTGGTTGATATGCATTTCTGAAAATTCTTCGATAGTCTCCAAGAATTTCTTGATCTCAGGATCATCCTCAAACACCTTCGAATGCTTGACATTGTCGGGTATGGAGGGCCTGTATTTTACTTCTACGTCATATTTGAGTCTGGGTGGCAAGGGTACTTTGAAATTGCTTGCTGATGCAGCCAAGGAATATACCACTGTGTTCTCCTCTCTTGGGATGAATGAAATGTTGAATGCTGAGAAGAAACTGTCAATCAAGTCCCATACCTCGTTTCTGTAGATTTTCAGTCGAGGATGCTTGGCCTGATAAGCGTTTCTGACCTGTTGGACTACTAATTTTGCATCTCCAAACGTTGCTACCTCCTGGATTCCCATTTCCCTCGCAGCTCTTAATCCTAGGATGAGGGCTTCATACTCTGCCACATTGTTGGTAGCTTCGAATTCTAATATGTATGACAAAGATGTGATATACTACGCTGGTGACACAAAAACCACCCCAGCTCCAGCGCCTTCCCTGGAAGAGGCTCCATCAAAGAACAGTTTCCAGACGGGGGTGATGGAGGAAGGAGGTTTAGGGGAATTGGTGGGCTGCTTTCTGAGTTTGAGAGGAGGCTCGGGGGCATGGGTGAGTTGTAGTAAACTGGAGCCTAAGTCAGTGCCCAAGGCAAATATGGGATGGTTGGTAGGGTTGGATTCATCACTGATTATATAGGCCAATTGGGATTCCTGTTCTAGGATAAATTCGTGAGTGCGGACACAAACCAATCTCCACAGATCCACCTGGATCTGGAACAAACTGAGAC